>JAGDQP010007643.1:2511-66354 GCA_022664845.1 Lepisma saccharinum | reverse complement strand
CCCACACCATACTAGGTATGATTTTCACACTTTTTCAAATGTTTTAGTTTTTTTTGTCCAACCCTGTATATATATGTACTACAGTGGATTCCTAGAGAAAAGAAACGACCGAGACGACGTCCAAATGTAAGATGGGTAGATGAAATCAAGCGTTTTTCAGGAGCTACATGGATGAGGATATCAGCAGACCGAGATATGTGGAAAGAAAAGGGGGAGGCCTTCATCCAGCAGTGGATAGAAAACGGCTGAATATGATATATATATATATATATATATATATATATCATTATAACTTCTTTTAGGCAACAATGTTTGCGGTACGTACGTAGGCAATGGCAATCAGCCCTTCATAGCAGAGTTACACAGGATGACCGCAACAAGTAACCCTACAATTAGCCCTTAGGGTAAGTAGATAACATAATCGTGGAGGAATATAAATAATTTAATGCTGGTGAACATAAATATTTAGCGTTGAACTAAACTTGCTTAAAATCATTGCAACGGTTATAAGAATATGACATTATTTAAGAATGTATCAACAAATTTTTAATTACCTTCGATACCGTAGTTGCCCTTTTAACTAAAATAATGTTCCATGAGACCTATAAATATTTATTTAAAATTAACTTACACTAGATATTACTGGTTACTATGTTAATTCAAAGCGAAGATGTCTTTTTTCTACGTCAGTGCTTGTTGAAAACGATTTGATAGAATGTTGTGCCCTCTGTTTTTGTGGTAACGAGAGTGTATTTATTTCTATTTGAATGTATTACTCTGCGTAAACAATTCTTTACAAATTTAAACTTACACGATTCTGGACTTATAGCTGGCCTTGCCTGGAGGGAATCTGTAGTTTTGTTTCCTCTATCCGATTCTTTATGGACACGATGTCTGTCATCTGAATAGCTGGCTGATCCACATGTCAATGCATCCGCCTCTCTATGCACAAAATTCGGTATATTTCTGTTGTATATAGAAAAGAAAATTACTAAACATATTGAATAAGTACTTTGGTAATAGTTTCCCTGTATCATAATTAAAGATACATACAGTGTTATTCACCTCCTAGGGTACACGAAAAGAAGGAGAGCACAACATTAAATGCATGTCTTTCATGAACACAAGAAATCCTGCAAACACTAATTCAGCAATAAATGGGATAACAACTTTAAAGCAATACAGTTAAAACAAATGTGACGTCCATTTATATAATGAACGTATATAAGCGATTCACAACATAGAAAATATCAATGAATACAGGAGAGTCAATGCGAAGTTCTAAATTGAAATCATTATAACATTTGTAAAGGAGTATACAAGCATGGAATAAGAATTATTATATTGAGTCACGGGGCGAAATTCATAAAAGAACACTATAAAAACCTATGTTCACAAATATAAAAGCATTTCTTCTGGCTTCAACGAAAAAACAATCAACTCACTGGCTAAACCCTCTAAGATTTCGGCATAATAAAAAGTTGTGATTAATAGTGATTAACTATTCAGCTAGTTGAGATACATTTGTAAGTAAGCTAGACAACGAATCACAGAGTCTGAATTTAGCAAAACATTTATGATAATAATCTTTGAGCTCAGACACATCTACCAATAAATTAATGTAAGGCAGAAAGAAATTAGTACATATTATTTCACCACACGCTCTTTCTTTGTACAATCCACTGTGGCAATGGTGTATATTTGAATAAAAAGAATTAATAGATTATAGTACTCTCCACATAATTGGCATTAGCAGCAAGAGCAATGAGTAGCGTGAAGGCTTTGAGAGCCAAGTTACTGAAACGGAATTTGAGAAATTAGCTACTCGGGGAATCTAGAACTGGATTCAATCATAGAGGTTTAAGCTAGGATTTATAGTATTTAAACATAACTTGTTATCTAATGTTCAAAAAGTTAATACATTCAATACAGTGTGATACAGGTTAGTTTGTTTCATTTTATCTACAGCTAAAGTTCTAAAAATAGACAGGAAAAGTTATTCAAAGAAAAACAGAACACAAGTAAAATAGAAAACAATACCTTGTCTGATTGACTTCTAAGACCAAGACGTACAAAAACACTAAGTACAAGAAACTAGACAAGACGAGCGCGGGAAGAGGAAAATGTAGCAAGGAAGTTACGAAAAATTATTATAGGAATGAGGTAAAATTTCTAGTTTCAGGAATAGAATATAAATGAGGAATAGAAACAATCTCGCAAATATATGGAATAAAATGAAATAAGGAGAGAAGCCCGATAGATAAATAGGACAAGTAGACGCAGTACTCAAATATTTTCAAAAAAAGGTTAACACAACTAAATGCATATGCACACATACGAACACATACACATAGGCATATGCGCGTAACAGAGAAACGCTTATAGAATAAAACGAAAAGGAACGCGGGCATATACAAGTACAGGGAAACGAAACACATTTCAAAGCTAAAAGTGTAAGATTTCTACAAACACCAAGTGGCCGAATCGAGTAGCTGTAGCCGATTTTTTTGGAACTTTCGCTTCGCATTTGCCAGAAGTAGCCCACGGCCGACCGTATTGACTGAAGGGCTCAATTGCTATAGGCTCATGCCTGCATAGTACCTGTAGACTACGTCTCGCTCAACTCATCTTCAACACAATTTCCCGGGTCCTAATAAAGACTAGAAAGAGTTAGCTAGTTTCGAACATCTGGCGATTTCTGTGAGACCTGGTATTATCTGTTAGAACATGTGTAAGCAAACAGAGTTGCCAATCGTTCGTTTTTAAGCTGGACAATCTGGTTCTGAGGGCAATTGTCCGGTGTCCTGTTACAAGTTCAAACCGGACGTTTAATGTCAGGTTTCGATATAGTTCCTAAATAGAGCATCCAAGTTAAAAGTTTAAAGATAAAATGTTACCCTGTGAGTAAAACACAATTTAAAAGTTAGAATTATTCCAAGTCTGGTAAAAACTCAGGTCTGAATAATTCTTCCAGATACTGTGGTGTAGTTCTTGCTACAATTGTAAGGGTACTTTAAATTTCTATTTTAGGACCGAAAATACCAAAATTCATTAAGCCTGCAAATTAAATTAGAAGCCATGGAACTTTATTTCATTCTGAATTTGAATTTCATTTTGAAGGTCGTCAGGCAACTTTTGGTTCAGACTGAATGACAAACGATAGGATGATTGATGGAACAAGTGTGGCGAAACGGGAGAACCCACGCACACGGTGCTTGTCTACCACAAAACATACATGGCACTAGCCGGAATCAAACTGTAGACCCCATGCACAGATGTTGGTTGTTTATATTTTATCGTTCAGATTCATCTTGGGTATACATTACGTAATTTTCTCTGGTAATTTGACCTCGATATTTCTAGCTAAAATATAACTTTTGCTTTCATTACATTCTGTGGTCAATGGTTAAAATGTTTTGTTGACTTCAGCTAGTTGGTACCTGAGGAAATATAATATACTCACATATTACCTCCAAAAGGATGGTTTCGTAAGTTCCTTTCATACTTATTTATTATAGATCCTCTGCTGGATTATTTTCTATAAGTCTCCATTAACATTGCTTTTTACACTCTCTTGACTTTACATAAGTCTCTTTACTAGATCTGACAATAGAACAGACACCATGTGCACTGTTGAATTTTATATGTCGCTTTAACTCAAGTTTTGTTTGAATTAGTTAAATGAATGCAGTATTTTTTTTTTCAGATTGGTGCATGTCTGGGTTGAAAACTGAATTAAATCGAAATGTGCGATTTCCAAAAAATAAACGTAGTGGTTATTAGTATCAATACCATATACTAATGCTAAGTGATTAGCTGTCTGTAGGTTGCGGAGTCAAGAGGACCAAATATCATCTCTGCACATTCCAATATACAGGGTGTCACCGAAATAAAGGTGCAAACTTTCAAGAGGTGATCATGTCCATCAATACAAGAAAAAAGTTCCTTTGAAGATGTTCAAAATTGTGCATAGCTTTGATATACAGGCGCTCAAAATCAACGCTGTATCGTCACAAATAACGTCACAACTCCACACATAATACTGTAAGCGGTGTCTGCTTAAGATATCACAATCCAAGTAGTATTCGATGCACTTATTAAAGCAACACTTGTGATGCAAAGAGTGCCGCAACCTAAGAATTTAATTGTCAAGGAATAAGATGGTTTAATAGTGCAACCATAACAATTCCCATTAAATTGAATAGACATACATTGTTCACAAACATATCTTTCTCTATATAATCATAGACAGGATACTTTTGAAATCAGGATTTACACTTGTGCACAACACGTTCACAGCTATAACGCACGCACCAAATGACATTAGCTGGCGATAGTATACAGACAAAAACCAGAAGGCTCGGACTTGTTGACTATTATCCCACAAGTATTTTACCGACACATGCTGTCGCATTGGCGCCTTAAACTCTAAAACGTCGTATCTATAGGAGATTCATAACGTTTACCGACAATTCAATTTGCTTGCGGCATTTACCCTGCGGACTGACAGCGACTTAAGCGTCGGAAAACCGGGATACTGCATCGGTCCGACAGCTACATACTCAACACTGCTAATAATGTCAGTGGTTCCTCAAGCAGAAGCTCAGTATTCCATGTTTGTTGACTATTCTACCACATCCATGACTCAAGGAAAAAACTGCCGAAAATGTAATTTAAAAAGGCGAAAGTATGTTTTTGGTGTTATTTAGTTTCTTCAGGTACTGACGTTATTAGAAAAATAATAATGGTGACCTAATTTAAGGCACACTTGACGCAAAGGTAACCTTCAGTGAAAGAAATTTAAATGGGAACACTGTATTGTACTGTTTAATTTGTATATTTTTGAGAAATGCAAAGTATTCTTTCGCTAAACGTAAACCTGTTGACTGCACGGCAATTTGTATGGTAGGGTAAACATGAAAAAAAAAAGGGGAAAACTCTATTTATGAGTTACTGAAGCAAAGAAACGTTGTGCTGATTCTGGTAGTTTAGCGTTTGTGAAAGATCTTAAATATTAGTACGTATATGATAGTAAGTGCATATGTTGGCGCCTGGCTTACCATCGGCTTGAATTAGTTAAAAAATTAAAGGAGTGAGTAATTTTCTGTTAGTTACTTAGCCTATATTACGTTGAATGAACTGCTACTTGAAATCTTACAGGGTAAGTCAAAATGATGGACCCGATTTCATAAATTTATTTTGTGAAATATAATGAACATATGTTAATGTGAGCTACGCGCAAGGAAAGGCAAAAGTTCAAAGTTTAGTTTATGTCCCGCGTGGTTGCATTGTCTACCGCTACGCGGCGCTGGAAGCACTTAACGAAAATGGCGCTGCCTGGAGAGCAGAAATCGTTCTGTGTGCTGGATTACCATGTAAACAACTCTGTGATGAGTGTTCAACGGCATTTCCGTACCAAGTATGGCAGAGACCCACCTACTGGAAAAACCATTCGTACGTGGTATTAAAAAGTCAGAGATACTGGCTGCATCTGTAAGCGAAAATCGACTGCCCGTCCTTCAGCTGAGGATGTTCGCGCCAGTTTTGTGCGGAGTCCACAGAAGTCTACTTACCGGGCAGCGAGGGAACTTGAAATGCCACAGAAAACTGTATGGCGAATTCTGCGGAAACGTTTACAAATGAAATCCTATCGCTTGCAACTGCTACAAGCCTTAAGAGACACTGATTATGCTGCTCGAGCGTCTTTCTGTGCTGATTTTCTCACGTTAATGGAAGAGGATGGGTTCGCCGAAAGGTTACGTTACAGTGATGAAGCGGTGTTTCACCTTTCTGGGAATGTGAATAGACACAACGTAAGGATCTGGGGAACTGATAATCCCCACGCAGTTGTGGAACACCAACGCGATTCACCCAAGGTGAATGTGTTTTGTGCCATTTCCCCTGAAAAGATTTATGGGCCCTTTTTCTTCCTTGAACCTACTGTGACAGGACATGTTTTTCTTGATATGCTGCAACAATGGCTCCTTCCACAGCTCGAAGAGGATAGTGCAGATTTCATTCTTCAATTGGATGGTGCCCCTCCGCATTACCATGGCAGCGTTCGGGATCATCTCAATGAAGCATTGCCACAGCGCTGGATAGGCCGTGCATCTGAGGAGGATCGAGTTCTCATTCGTTGGCCACCTCGTTCCCCCGATCTGCCCCCTGTGATTTCTTTTTGGGGGGTTTCATTAAGGATCGTGTTTACTTACCACCACTTCCAACAACATTGGGTGACCTTCGCGCCCGCATCACAGCAGCCATTGCAGAGATTGACCGTGACACTACACAAGGTTTGGCAGGATATAGACTATCGGCTTGATGTGTGTCGTGTTACGCGAGGTGCTCACATAGAGCATTTGTGATGGGACTGAAAAAAACTTTGAGAGTTACCCTTCTTACCACATGTATTACATTCAGATATGTTCATTATATTTCACAAAATAAATTTATAAAATCGGGTACATCATTTTTACTTACCCTGTACTTTTCATTATTTCGAATGCAGAAAGCAGGGTGTGTTGTAAAATCATGGCGTGAGGTGAGTGTAATATTCCCTTCTGCATTGTGTAGTCGCACTCAATACACCATTTGATATTGTAGGGTTGCTTCCATAGTATTCACTTCATGACCCTTGTACTTTTAATTTTGTTATTTCTTAATAGTTTACTATTTTTGGCTTCAGATTCTGTATAGTACGCTAGCTGAAGTCAGTTAAAGTTTCATTAGATGAGATTGTATCAGCTATTAAAAAGTTGAAAGTACTACTATCTTGAAGCTAAAATAAAGAGCAGTTTCAAAAGGGCTATTACTGACATTTTATATCTAGGTGTAAGAACATACACACCTGAATATTTAGTGTGTTTCAGATTTAGGATACTAGGCCTACCAATCAATTGATAAATACATGTATTTTTTTAGGTGATACTACCATAACCTAACTCAAGGGATGGCAACTAAAAGCTGTAAATAAGAAAACTAAAAAAAAAACAGTGGACAAGGCGATGAACTAGAGGACGACTGGAAGAGGACAACACCTAGGCGAACTTTTTCCATCCTTTACTTTCAATTGGGTGGCTCATGAGAACTTGATTTGTTAGTTCCCAACTTCGTTGCGAAGTTCTACAGTTAAGATGTTAATGTTGTGACGAAATGTTTTTGTGAAATTGTTTATTCGTACTCTTATATTGGTGCATTCTTTAACCACTGAACCACAGGAACAACACCAGCGGTACAGACGGGAAGCTGTCTGAAGTTAATGGGCAGGATGTGGGATACTGTTGATAAGTGGTGGATGATTTGCGGCTTGAGGTGGGCTAGCAATTTGGGCCCTATACCGAAAAAGTGCAATCTTCTATGCAGTTTGCAGCGGCAGCCGCCATCGGGTCACTTTTTGGCTGATAACTGTTCAGGATCGGCTTGCTTATGTAATAGAAATTGGCAAACTTAAAGCTTGCTATAGCTCCTTGGACGCTACGTCATGTTCGTTCATTTCATATCGGCGTTAACAAAACCAAAGCGCTATGCATCAAGATAAATTCCCTTCCGACGTCTACATCAATAACGGTCGGCTCAAAGGACCATAGTTGATCCGATGCTAGATCTACGTTAAATATTGCAAATATCTTATTCTACGGCAACTACACATATAAGACAAACTATTAATGCTATTCAGAAGACAATTTGACTTTTTCGACAAGAGGATGTATTTTAATCCCGAAGTTACCATTTCCCTTCCCAAAATATTGTGCCGTATTTAATCGGAAATATTGATTAACAGACTCTTTCGTGGACGCCTGTCGCTGGTTTCCTTCTGCCTTAAAAATGTCCTTCTCCGTACCTAAGACAGTAGAAATATTATCATCCCAGTATCACTAACAGTAGAAGTGAAAAAAATAAGTTATCTCTACAAATTGTATTAGTTCATGTGATTAATTAACTATACTTCTGCGATTTTCCTTTTGTGTGCGTCTGTTTTGTAATTTGTTATATCCTTTACATTTTGCATCTAGAATGGTTTCTAATTCTTACTATATCGTTTTACCAAACGGTTAAGAAGTTTCTAGCTAGTCTTAATAACCCTAAGGTAATAATGCCAATAACTAAACCCGTATTACTTGTGTTTGGGTCACTTCAATAACCGACTTCATTCTCTTCTTTTCAGAATCCGCAAACATTCACGCGCAGGCAGAATTCGAACCCGAAAGCTCTTTGACGCTTGCTTAACGCGGTACAGCTCACGACCACCGGTTCTGGAAAATTACTTTCGTTATATAACATTAGTTTATCCATGTGTATATCCTTGCACATATGCGTACATTATTTCATATGCATATTCATTCACATTGATCCCTTCTACTGGTGCTTATCACATTTGTGTGCGACTGATAAAATGTTATTAACATTTAATAGTTATACTTGACAGAATTTGGCATTCCAAGCTTTCTTCTTGGCACGTATCTCGCAAAGAAACTCAAAACAATTGAGACTGAAATAGGGGTGACTATCATGGCTTATATTATGAATCTCGTATTTACGGGAGTTTGGATGTTGGAGGAATGTGAAAAAAATATTGGTATTAAAGCTATACTTTGCGGACGAATGAGTATCTATGGCTTTAGGGCATTCAGTAGTCAAAATGCATTTAATAGTACATTAAATCTGTGGATGTACATAAGAACCTGATAAGTGACATTTTCAAAAACAGCCTGCGTTACTCTCCCAAAGTACTTCACGGGTATGTTTTCTAAAAAAATGGTTGTCCAAAAATAAAATTAGGTTATTCAAAACACGGTGTTTCTGTACAATCTCCCGTAAGTTACAGTACTTCCTAGGATCTTTAAACCTGTTTTCTCGTAATTTAATAATTGTTATCAGGCTCTTACGTGCACCAATAGAAATAATCATGAACCTAAATCAATTACCCACCTTGAACAAGTAGCAGGAAGTTCCTGTTGTACCATAATAGTTCTCGCTGGTTCCTGACGCTTTATAAAATATTGACTTTGTCCAGACTCAGATATCCTTTGGCCACTTGCATCATCTAACTTTAATCTCTTCAAATCAGATTCATGTGGTTCAAAGTCACTTTCTTCGTTATGAAACAAACACTTAGTTTCAGGAATATAAATTTCATTTTCCTGTTTTATCTTACAAAATGTTTCCGGTTCACAAGAACTTTGTTCAAAAATATCAGTTCCGTCTGATTGAACGGTGTTTACATTTTCAAGGTTTTCATCGTTATCCGAAACTTCATGATCACTACCGGATTCATTTAAGTATAAATCAGAAGGTTCAACTTTAACAGTCACGAACTCCAAACTGTCACTCATTCTGTGATTCGTACTTCAATTTAATCCGAATTTGAAGCCAATACAAAATGTTCCTTCTATGCTGAAACTGAAAACATTAATGATTATGTCATTAGACAATAAATGAAAGACGCACGAATGAAATTATATACTAAGAATACATGTCGTGTATCTTTAGTAAGTTACACGCTGATAATCTATTTATTACTGAGCAATATTGAATTGATAATAAGGGACTTTGTTTTTTCTTCAGATGTTACAGCCATGACCTTGTTCTCTTTTACATTACAGTGTTGGCATGACTTTGAATTAAAATCAAAGTTTATTGGAATTTAAAAAGGCAAAATATTTCTATGTAAATAGGCACAGCATTTACAAGTAAAAGAAGATCGAGCTGAGAATTATTTATCTAACATTTTACTCCACTATTAAAACTGATATATCTATCTATCTATCTATCTATCTATCTATCTAACTATCTATCTATCTATGCAATGCGAGCGGTCCCGGGTTCGATTCCCGATGGGGGCTCAAATATTTCGGTGTTGACCCAGCATCGTGAGGAGAATTGGGGAGCTGCTGTGAATAAAAGACAGTGGCGATCACAGTGAGAGCTTCGGCTCTCCTCTCCCAACCCGTCTGGTCAGCGTGGGAGCAGTAGACCAACTCCTCCCTTCGGGGAGAGGCCTCATCCACTAGTGGATTGAATATGGCTGTGATTTATAATACAATATAATAATACAAGCCATATTCAATCCACTACTGGATGAGGCCTCTCCCGGAGGGAGCAGGTGGTCTACTGCTCCCACGCTGACTAGACGTGTTGGGAGAGGAGAGCCGAAGCCCTCAACTGTGATCGCTACCTCTTTATTCAGGTAGCTCCCCAATTGGCCTCACGACGCTGGGTGGACGCCGCACAGGCAACACCATCTGGAGTGCTGAAACGGTCACCCATCCAAACACTGACCAGACCCAGAGCTGCTTGACTTCGGTGATCTTACGGGAACCGGTAGACCAGCTCGGCTAGGGCGTTGCCTATATATATATATAGCTTTCAGGCATCTGAAGCTCAGGCTATGATAGAGGAAAGCATCGGACAGGACCTCCGTTGAATGTACCCTCTTAACATTTGCCTAATATGACTGAGGGAAAACAGGAAGACCTGTCCCGTGGTCGGCTGCTGGGATTGAATCCACTACCTCTCGAATGATCTACTACTGAGCCACGGCCGCTCGGTTTCACTCAACTACTGCTTTAAATGCTAAAAATGTTCTAACATTCTAATTATTTACATTTATGAAGTTGTGTGTACTTACGATACATGTTATTTAGCATCTATAGCGCAGCCAAAAATTTAATTATATTGACTTTCGTTTTAATTGAATTAAATGGATAATTTCTTGTACAGAATGCTACAATAATCGATTTAACCGCAAAAAGATTAAATGGAAATCTTTCTAAGATCACACTCCTTCACATCAAATATGTTCAGCTCTGGAAAATATTGATAGTCGATGGTAATTTAAAGCAAACAGAAAATATGTTACTTCGCTCACCAGTTCTAGACGACAAACAAAGAAAACACTTCATTCCTAACATATAAAGGAACTATACCTTAACATATAATAAAGGAAACGAAGGACCAACATAATCTATTTTCTTGACTGAGTTCAAAAATATATATTTCTTAAATTTTATTAAGGACACGAGACATTGACTAACTCTACTCGCAAGTTCATCGCCGCAGTAAGAATCGTTCGCCATTAGATTCTATCCTGAGCAAAATCAAGCCAGTTTCTATCATGAACCACGATGTAATTCTGCGTTTCTCCCATCCGAACTACATGGCCTGGCCATCGTAATCGTTGTGATTTCATTTTAATAATATGAGGCGAAACATACAGTCTGTGCACTTCTTCATTACAAACGCTTCTTCATTTTCCGGTCGTCTTCTCATCCTATATATCTTCCTCAGAACTAAATATTTTCAAATACATGCATTTTAAATTTAATAATTTATGTAGAATTGATTAATTTGATTGCACCTGTGCCATTTGAATCTAGTAAAATTATTATAATTTATCGAACCTGCTAATGTTCTTTAAGCCAATGGGGCGAAATCAAAATATATCTAATAAATGTTTAATAATACATACATTAACATACTTTTTAAAAACAATAAGGGAAATGTGTGACTAAAAATAACTTGTTTTCAACTTGTGTACTCTAAGAAAATAATAATTATACATAGAGTGGCTGAGCAAGTATTTAGACAAATTCTATAAAGCGGAAAGACAGTTTGTATCAGGCGTAAAATGTGGGTAATTTGGAAATCTCTTGACCTATTATGATAATTTGGTTGTCTTCGATAGAATGCTATACAAATATTCACTACTCGATGAACCTGTAAGGTAATTAGTAATGAAAAGGCAATGACTCCGTAAATTCATCTAAGAAATATTTAGGTAAAGCACTTTCGTCAGTCGAAACAAATGGTTTAGGTGTTCTTTTAAATACAAGAGCACTCTGCATTGTGCATTGAAGCAGTACGTAGAGCGTCAGTCATAATGAGACAGCACGGGGCGGAAAGTGAGAGAAACAACTTTAAAAGAATGCATTTCAATTGTCAGATTACTCGCTGAAGATAAAACGTACTGAGACAAAAACAAGTTTGTTGGAAACCCATGTACTAACGTTAGATACATCTTAAATAATTATATATATATAATAAAATACTGCGAAACAGAATCCGTTCTAGCAAACCAGGCAAAATAAATGTCGCTAATAAGCCTAAATTCTTTAGTCTGTGAACGAAAATGCACGAAATAGTACTAAAGACTTCGCTACTTTACTCGCCCGATGCTACTCAAAACTAGAATGTATTAATATGAGTAAGTCTAAAACATATACTGCTCTATTTCTGATTATATAATGGATAATTTTCGAACTATTTAATTTAGAGTATTGTTTTCAAGGAATATAGTATGAAGCTATATTTTAGTTGCTAACTGCCCCAGTATTCGAGAAAAAAAATATATTTCTATCCTATTTCTATTTAAAAATAAATTACTATCACTTTATTAATATTGTGTAATGAAATGCCAACCACTTTCTTGTTATACACTGAACGACTTTAACACTTGCTGCTATGGTCAGAATCCAGTGAAGAGGCAAAAAGCATAATCAATAACCAAAGATGAAATGGAGGCAACTTCCGATTTTTTCCGTACATCAAGCCTCTGTAGGTACAGATACAATTGATATTAAAGAGTGAAAAGTATGTGACTGGACCGGGGATCGAACCCGGGATCTTTGGGTTACGGTCCCAATGCGCTACCAACTGCGCCACCCAGTCGACCCACTTTCCAATCACACACCTTCCACTCTTGCTGCCGATGTTCTCTCGCGAAACCATCTGGAGAGTACCACAACTCCTAGTCGTGCTTGGACTTTCATGTGTTTCATAATGGTGAACATCTCACACGAAAGAATTAATATCAAAAGATGAAATGGAGGCAACTTCCGATGTAGGTACAGAG
The DNA here is from genome assembly GCA_022664845.1 of Lepisma saccharinum. Lineage (NCBI taxonomy): Eukaryota > Metazoa > Arthropoda > Insecta > Zygentoma > Lepismatidae > Lepisma > Lepisma saccharinum. The sequence continues at coordinate 53,504 of JAGDQP010007643.1, read as the reverse complement.
GTCCCGGGTTCGATCCCCGGTCCAGTCACATACTTTTCACTCTTTAATATCATAATCAATAAGTTTGAAAAGTATGTAAAGAATTTCCGTAACGCTAAAATTGCAAGGCTTTTGAAACACATTAAATTCGCTAAATTACTGAGTTCGTGAAAACCACAAAATATCTTTAAGTTGTGAATATTCGTGATGAAAAAGCAAAAAGCCGATTTCGTCAATAATACCACTTTTTTGACTTGTGGATTTTTCTCTTTAAAAAAAAAATCCGGGTTTTCCGACCTTCAAAACACTAGATTGAGCATACATTTATGAAACACAGCTTTGTTTATCGGAGTCCCAATACAGATTTTATTATAATAAAAGTATATATGTATCAAAAACTAACAGTTTAATTATTTATTAATGATCAAATAATGTTAGCTGCCGCAATAGGGTAAAAATAGTTTTTATTTGCAAAGTAGCACGGAAAATTAAAAACGATTTTTCCTGTTTATCTTCGCTGTTCAATTCAAGTAGATATGTATATGTGCGTTTAGAATAGCGAAGCAAAAAGAATCGAAAAAAATGAAACCTAGAAAAACAAACATGAAAAACGTTTTTTAATTTTCGAGGTATTTTGAAAAAAAATGTGTTTATTTTTGCCATTTTGAGGAAGTTAACATTATTTAATCATAAATAAAGAGTTGAAATGTTAGTTTTGGTGCAAATACACATTAAGAATAATAAAATCTGAATTGAGACTCGCAGAAACAAAACTCTGTTTCATACATGTGTATTCAATCACTTCCAGCTTGCAGCAAGTCACATATTGAATTGTGTTGCGATGAAACAATCTAATGCAGCCGAACACTCGTAATGTTTCTTGCTCCATGTTAATAACATCGCTAATCGTAAACTTCACAAATATCTATTTTACGAAAAGCACGAATAGGTGTGTTTAACGATTTCAAATACCTTCTTTTAAATATGATAAACCCGTTTGAACATTGAACAATTTCAGAACGAGGTAGGGGCAGTATATGAAAGGTAGTAATAACTTATTTTGTAAGTTATTATTTTATAGTCCAAGAAAATAATGTTATTTAAATGCATTGCTTTCTGAACACTTTGGAGCTGTTTTATATGAAGAAAAAAATTATAAGAAATGGATTTCGTTGAAATGGTGTTATAGGAGCACGAGTCCTGGTTAAGTAACTTATTTTATGCTACTGTAAATATTACACCTGCTATTCAAAATTAGAATGTATTACTATTCTGAGGACATATATTGTCATATTGCTCATTATATAATTGATAATTATTCGAAAAAATTAATTTAGAATATTATGATCAAGGAATATATTTTGTGTATGAAATTACATGTTATTTGCTGTATTCTACTGCATTCATTACCCCAGTATTCTAGAAAATGAAATGTATTATGACCATCAACAGTATCTACGTTGATATCAACAATATCTACCTTCCTTCCTAAAGTCATTTTTTACCTATGTATGCTAGAAATAATAAATTATATATTTTATTCAAATCAGTAACGAACTGAGATCAAGAAAGCCACAAGAAAGCGGCGAGGACAGCTTACCAAAACGTCTAGTGGTCTGCGATGATCCTTCGGGTCTCTAAAAATATGGACTTTACTTTAAGAGTTGAATAATGATCAATTAATTCCAAAAAATATTTCAATAAGCCTGCAAAAGTGACAATTTTTAGCAAATTGATAATTTCATAATCCGAAAAGTGGCCATATTTTTTAGACAATAAATTTACCTTTACCTTTTAAGAATTTCGCTTTTGAGAGAAATGTAAAAGCTCTATCTAATAGGAAATTTTCTGCTCTTTCAAATTGGTCTAGTTAATTTTCTTTCTAAAATTAACCGTAATTGAGAAATTAGCCGAAAAACCAAATGAAGATGTGCGATCGTTCACCATTTTCCAAGATGGCGGAGGTAGAACAAGGTTGATCATTCAGGACTTTTAGTATGTAGATTAGGACCAATGTTACAACAATCCTGTGAAGAGAAAAATTCATTACTAATTATATCCACGAGCACCAAATACGAGAATCCTAATTCGACTGGCCTAATAGCATACTATTGAAATAAAGAGGGAATTTGGAGACGATATTTCCTTGGGGTAGGTGTTTGAGGATAAGACCAATACTGCGGTGGAGGGGATCAAGGGGAACCTATTTGTTGGATAATCTTGCAATAAGAATCCTTGAGGCCCTGTCACATCAGCTGCTATAGAAATGACGTACGGCAGAAACCACAAGAAGAAAAACAGAATATCAACACAACGAGCAACAAAAATTTCGTACCTATCTCATAACTGGAAGCTACTGAACAGCATCAAAATTCCAACGGATAAACAACAAAACCAATCAAAACGAAGCGAATAAAATAAATAGTATGTGAACAAGAGGAATTAGATGATATGGAGTTTCCATCTAATGACAGTGATGATGAGATAGCGATAACACAGTCATCAAGTGACGAGAATGACTAGGAATAAAATTTAGGTTTGCCAAGTTGCCGTAGCCCACAAGTAGGACAGTTTACTGTTTTAAAAAGAGGGAAAAACAGAAATTTTGGAATAAACGGGGAATTTTTTCCCCGAGGCAAAAAAACAGAACGAAACTGCTTTTTTTGTTATATCATCACGAATATTCATTACTTAGCAGATATTTGTGGTTTACACCAAGTTTAGTTAATAATTTAGCGAATGTAATGCATTTCAAGCTTCTTACAACTTATTAACGATTCATAAATTCCTAACAAAGTTTGTGGAACTCATCGATTATGCTATTGCCTCGCTGCTCTGGATTCTGACCTTACGTGCTAGTGTAAATATGAGTATATAATATAGATCTGTTTGGCATTTTATTACACAATAATAACAAAGTGGTAGTAACTTTTTTCTCAATAGCTAATAAATACATAAGAACGTATTCTATTTTCTGGAAAACTGGCAAATTGAATCGAATGACAGAAAATAAAACTTTTCATATACAAACCTTGATCATAATACTTTAAATTAAATATTTCGAACAATTATCAATTATATAATTAGCAATAAAGCAATACGTATCTTCACAGATACATAAAATAGTAATATATTTAATTTTAAATAACATGTATAATATTCACAGAAGCATAAAATATGTTGCTTAACCGCGACTCGTGTTTTTATTATGCCCAGTTCTTTCAAATATATTTAAGGAGACATTCTTATATTTTTGCTCCATACAAAAAGAGCTCCAAAAGAATTTAAATATGAAAATTATTTTCTTGAACTATAAAGAAATGACTTTAAAAATACGTTATTTGTATGTTTCAAAACTTCGCCTTGAAACCGTTCAGCGTTCTAACAGTTTTATCATATTTATAAGAAAGTATTTAGTTTTATAGGGTTAGAGCGTTGGACCCGTCCGCGTGGTCCCGGGTTCAATTCCCGGATTGAGTCCCACTTTTCGGCGTTCACCCAGCGCCGTGAGACAAATTGGGGAGTCACGTGAATAAAGACGTGACGGCCACACTCGGTCTGGTAAGCGAATGATACGCCTGTTCGTGGTTAGGTACGGGCAGTGCTGACCATTCAGGTGGACGTAGTTCCACCAAATACGGACAGATGGAGCAGGGCCTGTTACGCCAGTGTTTTTTTAATTTACTTTTATAAAACATGCCTATTTTTAGTTTTTCGTAAAACATATATTTGAAAAGTTTACGATTAGCGATTTTATTAATATGGAGATGAAACAACAAGTTTTTCGCTATATTAGATTGTTTCATGGCAATGCGATACATGGCATTGGCTACAATCTGGAACAGACTGAGTACACACATTTATGGAACATAGTTTTGTTTCTGGGAGTCCCAATACAGATTTTGTTATTCTATATTTGTACGAAAAACTAACATTTTAACTTTTAACGATCAAATTATGTTAGCTACCCTGAAATGGCAAAAAAAAAAAATAAAAGTAGCAAATTTTTTCTTTGCTTTCTCCGGCGTTCATTTTTTTTTCCTTTTAAAGAAACACTAGGCCTGTCCTATATTTTTTCTTCTTTTTCACTGCTTTTACATTTAAAATAAACTTTTTGTTAATTTCAAGTTGAAGCAGATATATATCGTACGCTTCCTACCCTTACATACTATGAACCGTCCACTGGTCCATTTTTTTCTGTTGCGATATTTTATATATGTCTCGAACCACAAGCGGATCTTTTCGTATACCTCTCAGTTGGCGAACTGGCTACTAACTGTACTCTCTAGTAGCTCTATTGTGCGTAGCGTTGGAGCTGACCATCGGTATCACAGACGTACCATAGTAGTTACGTGTGGTTTTGAGTTTATTGCAAATTTCGTTTCTCTCTCGATTATTATGGTGTCACTCTTATTAATTTGTCATGGAAACATGTCGAACAATACAAGGCCTCGTAGGCAACGCGTTCTTCGATGTACACTTACTACTTTTCAAGAAAAGGTTGAAGAACCATTATATTTTATTATATAATGGTTCTATAACCATTATATTATGTATTATATAATGATTATATTTCATATATTAAAAACCATTGTATTTTGAACTTCTGCTTTTGGCAATGGTTAATAAGTAGAAAACGTTTAATAAGTGTCTGCATACAATCCTGAAGTTATTACTAATATTTCTTTAAAATGAATTGTACTCGTTATTGAAGGACGAAACGAACTTTGGTATACGAAAGTTAAATTCCGTTTACCTGCAATGAATTTTGAATAAATGACGTAAAACTGAAAAGGCGGGAAAAACCACTGTGATTGAGCCTTAAAGGGAGAAAAGTGAATGTTTTATACTCACTGAGGAACACTAGTTTTTCATATGTTGTTCTTATTTCAAATTCTGTTATGACTTATGAGATTGTGTGATAACATTAAATAATTATGTATTGATGATATATCAATTTAAAAGCTAAAATAATCATTCAAACCCTGATAAAAGGTTAAATGAATTGTATATTTAAAAACACATACGCGTACGATTAAATATTTTGTTTTTAAATGAATTCAATTTAAAGACTGTCCTCTGTGTTAAAGAGCTTTTAATTATGCACAATTGAATCCAATAAGAAAAAAGATTTTTTTTTAAATCAATACATGGGGATTCATGAATTTTGCTTTTCATCCGGGTACGCTGGTATTTTACATCACTCCAATGTAATATATCTCATTAGTGCCCTTGTACAGGAGATAAAATTTCCATCAACTCACGAAGCCTTTAAACTAACTTTGAAGGCTTGAGAGAACCCTTTAAACTAGCTTGGGCCGAGAATAATAAATACCGGTAATGCAACTAAATTTTTGTCAGAGGTATTCCCAATAAATATTTTAATGTACATTTACAACAAAAATTAACATTTTAGCTACTTCATTAATCATCAAATACTGTCAGGGGCCCCGTAAAGAGTACAAAGGCACTTTTCTTTAATGTAGAATCAAAAACTGAAAAAAGAAATGTTTTTCCTGTTTCTTTCTAGAGTTCAATTTTTCCACTTCTTTTTACATCACCAAATATGTAGACTGCATTCACATTCAGGCAATAATTAAGGCTGTACGGAAGAAAATCTGGAATACCTAAACTTTAAAATATGTAAATATGCTACTTTATATGCTTATATATTTATGAATGAATTTTGAAGACATACACTGAAACTTTTCACAAAACTCCAAAATTTATCAGATTCATCAGAAACAGTTTCGGCTCTTTTTTGATGCGTTTCATAAAGATACTTTAAATATGGCAATAAAACCGTACAACAACCATTACTTACCGTGACCGGACAAAGAGACAATAAGGTATACTTTAATCCAGTTATTTACTCCTTTTTGCTACATCATTGTTTGTATGATTTCAAAGAATATATTTCTAAGAGCCCTGTCAAACATCGGAAGATGTAACCTGTACCAACCGCGTTACAATATTATTGAGTACCGTACTTCTGTAATAAAGTTTTATGCATAATTAATTTACTATTTTCATATAATCATTGCATTTGCGCGTTAAAATGTGAGTTACTTGAAGAACCCAATATTGTTTGCATCATAATGTAGCAACCAAACAATACATTAGTTAGTACCGGCTTTGTTATCATTATAATATTGCCCCGCACAACAAATGTTTATATTATTAGGTTTATATAGTTTTCCCCATCTCATCACCCCTTAATAATTAGGAATTGTTAAAGATGACGGACTATGTTAGGAATCTTTTAATAGCAAAGAACCCTTGTACGCTATGTGCACATGTTAATTTCGCAGTGAAGTATAATTTTTCCATTACGTCGCACAGGAAAGACTTGCAAGTCGATTTGCGCCTTTGTACACATTACAGAAAGATACTTCCTTTTAGTGTGTATTCTTTTCTGGAATGTAAGACTACCTGCGCTTTGTAGCTGATAGCGGATGTTATAATAAAACGTATTAGGAAGTGTAGTAATACATATTTTGGGAGAAATAGTAAAAAGACGGAATCACACGAGAAACAAAGCGACTTTAGATACTTCATACCTGAGAAGCGCATTATTTTCACGTGTTTTTTCGCCAGAAATATGAAACTCTAATCCACTGCATACTGATTGTCGACTATGAATGTCTACTGCATAACAAATGTCTAGCGTACAAGTCTACTATAGTGTTTTTTATTACTTATCTGTAAATGTAAAATAATCTTGCACTTACCTGATTGCATTTAAGAATTGATTCACGGCTAGGTGATTTGCGTAGCATAAATTGTAATAGTTTATTGAATTTGTCAATAAGCAGGGTGCCGAAATGCAATACTTTATTGACTGTTTACGAAAACCTTACCGGACCCCATGTACACATAAAATAAATATTGAATACAATATAATTCCTCAACTACACATTGTTTTTTAATTTCACTGGGAACGGACGGGACGGGAGTAATGTGTATTCTGCAAAAGAATGGAGTCGATGACCTCTCATCTCAAATAGAACCAATAAAAAACTATGCATATTTTACGTGTTCAGATCAGTAATATAGGGGAAAAAACAATTGTGTTGTAAAGTATTTTCGTCCAGAGAAGGTAGCTTTTCATTTCAAAAACAAAAGGTAACTCTAAAACGTGATTTCCATAATCAAAAGAAATGGCTAAAATACATTCATTTCGTTGTCCGTCTTTGGCTGTAGATGAAATAGCCCCGGCGATTAATAAAATAAAAATTGGCTTAATATTGCTTTATTTTTTTTCCTAGAGTATAAATTACTTTCTAAGGTTAGCGACATTATTATTCCAATTATTTTCTTATCTAATATATTTTTTTAAGATCAGAAAGCTAAAAGTCAAAATGGATTGATATTGTAATTAATATTGATTTATTGCGTTTTCTTGACCATGGAGCATAGAAATATGTATTACTGTATAGAGCAAATCAGTTGCAATGTAATTACATGAAATCATATACATCATATCATAAGAATACGCATACTATTTAAGAAATGAAAATAAAACTCCATTGAAAGCTAAAAGTTCAAGACATAAGTTATAGCGTATATAAAATATTTTACATTGAACAGTGCTGGTTATCTACATTATGTTTAGCGTTTCCCAACACCAACTTATATGTAGCGTTTTCCACTGTGAATGTTAATAAAGGTGTCTCCTAAGGCTCCATATTGGGACCTTTACTCTTTACATTATACATTAATGATCTGTTGCTATCCTTACAACCTAGTTTTTGTGTATTATATGCTGATGGCGTAAATATACTTGTGTCAAGTAACTCTATGAGGGAATTAAATGACAATTTGAAATCTACTTTTGACAAATACTTAATTTTCATCTAAAAAAACAAAGCCTACCCTCTGCCTTAGCTACTCTTGATTCAGGAATAATTAGAATCTCATTCTCGGTCATTTTTTTTTAGTATTAGTTCAAGGTAATTTCCAATGGGTATGAACATATAGGCCTAAACAAATACCCACATAACAGAGTACGTCCCTGGGACGTCCCATTGAGATCCCATTACCGTCAGAATGGTCCTGCTCCCATAGCGATGTCCTAAGGACGTCCGTGGGATAACTCTGTGGGCAATACAAACAGTTCATCCCGTATGGAGGTCCCCTGGATGTCCCCCGGAAAGCCGTGCGGGATTACCTACCTGGAATTTCTATAAATGAAATCGACCTTACTATTATTATTATTTAATTAATTATAACTATACGAAGGCATATCCTTCGTATAGTTATACGAAGGATTAATTATAACTATACGTCCCATGGATGTAAACGGGACTTAAACAGGACGTCCTACGGACGTCCCGATATCCTGCCATCAGATCCGTCAGATATCCCTGGGACGTCATTTTGCTTTGTGGGTAGATAGTAAATTAACCTGAATATGCTATGCGGTCTAGATATTATATAATACCGCTTCCCTCCAATCACTCTTATCGTTGTACTATACAAAATTTAAGTCATTAATAAACTATGGAGTGACTTCCTCAACCAAGGTTATAACGCTTTATCGTCTGCAAACGAGAGCAATTAGATTAACTTTTGGTTTACGTAGAGGTTCATCCTGTAAAGATACGTTTACGGATCAGAAACTGCTGACTTTACCATGTCTATATATGTACAAGTCTATATTATATGTAAGAAAATAAAGAACCATTACTTCGTTGTAATACTATTCATTCATATAATACCAGGCAACAATAGAATATATACGTTACACAGCAAAATTCCTCTTCTTTTCAAAGTAGCGTATATATGAATTGTACGCGCTTACACAATAAGCTTCCGCTAGAAACAAAAGGTATAGCAATATTCATAAATTTAAGGGAAAATTGTTGACTTTCTTTGTACAAAAGTCTTATTACACAATGGCTGAATATCTAAGTGATAATTAGTATTTATTTTATATCATGTGACAATTGTAATGCTTGCTATTGTAGGCTAATGTACAAGCTGAATAAATTGAATTGAATAGTTCTTACATTATTAAAATATATTCGTTGTGAAAGTTTTTAATTTCTTATTAAATTCAAAGAATAGCCTATCTGCTTCTCTATCAGTTGCCTATCGGGTCATATCCATTCTTGTTGCAAAGAGAGTTTATCGATTTAAATGGATCTGAAAGTGATAATCTTTCACCTGACAAGCCGATTTAGACCTCGTTCAACCCACTGAAGGTTCAATCTCACCATCTGTCTTGGCAACTCATGGTTGTGATGGATTGAACCACACATATGAACTGAGAAGGTTCGTTCCTGTAAAATTTGTTGAAATGGACTTGGATCGATACTTAACTGAGCGGCTCATCAACAGTTTTGTCTTGGATGGTTAATTGCGCCTACTGCGAGGGGTGTAGCCAAGGTAAGCACAGGGGTGCACCCCGAAGAATGTGGGTGCCTCCCTAATGAAAATTGGGATAAAAGAGTAGATATAACTTACTAACTTTCAAGCACTTCTTACACGATACACGTGTGGTGAGTCCATCTACAATCGCATAGCCTGGCTGTTCGACTCATTAAAAAATGTTTATACCTCTGATAAAATACCCAGCAAATCAGGCGTTGTTGGTATTTAATCGGGGAAAGCGTAGCCGACGTGTGGGCCCACGTCGGGTTTTGAAAAACCTAACATCATATTTATGTTGTTTTTCCGCTCTGTTAACCTCATTCCCATTTTCCCCAAATAACACATTTCACAATCACTGCACTGGATTTTATAAATAACTCCTTTTCTCTCCATTTCTCCCTTCTCTTCATCTCTCTTCACTGTTTCCATCTTCTCTCTTATCACCTCCAGTAGCCTATTGCTTCCTTTTCTGTACGTTCATATACAACCCACCTTCTTCAGCATTCTCTTTATCAGTTCTGTTTCCTCTCCCACACTTTCTATCCCCTCCACAGTTTCTTCTCTTTATCTCCATTTTCCCTTTGTTCCGCTCTTTCTTCTCTTCCTTGTTTCTTAGTCTCTCCTTTCCTTCTGTACTTCAACATACTCTTATCATATGTGTTTCTCCCTATCTCTGTCCCTATCCACAGAGGTAGTTGGAGAAAGGATAGAACTAGAGTTGGAAGTGGAAAAGGATAATACCATAGTACTTTTAGATATGAGGATAAGGAAGAAGGAAAGAAAGATATACACGGAATCGTACCAAACAATTGTGCTTCCCGGAACTATTGTCATGCTAGAAGTGATGTGGATTACTCGACGAAGAGAAACTTCATAAGCATCCTGGAAGCAAGAATTAGACAGGTCAACAGCGAAAAAGAAAAAGCGGAGGAAGGCATAGAAGTTTTTCATGAGCCGTTAAGGAGGAATTGATATGATAAGAGGGGATGTTGAAGTACATTAGCAAAGGAGATACCAAGAAACAAGGAAGAAAAGAAAGAGCGGAACAAAAGCAAAATGGAGAAGAGAAGAAACTGTGGTGGGGATAGAGAGCATGGCAAAGTAAACAGAGTGATAAAGAGAATGCTGAAGTTGATGGGTGGTATTTCAACGTACAGAAAAGGAAGCAAGAGGCTACTGGAGTTGATAAGAGAGATGAGGAGGAAAACGAAGAGAGAAGAAGACAAGAGGGGAAAAATGAAGGAAAAAGGAGTGATTTATAGAATCCACTACAGTGATTGTGAAATGTGTTATGTGGGGAAAACGGGAAAGAGGTTAAGAGAGCGGATAAAACAACATAAAGTTGATGTTAGGTTGGAGAGGAACAGAAACGTTATTCACAAACATATAAGACGTACGGGACATTTAGTGGATTGGAGTGAAGTGAAAGTGTTGGAACAGGAAGATAGGATTAATCTGCCACAAAATAGAAAGAAGCAAGATTCATAGAAATGGAAGCTGAAAAGCGATGAACTGGAACTCGGGTCTTAAAATTGATGAACAGTGGGATAAATTATTATTAAGGATTAAAATATAAATTGTAGTTTTTGTGTGAGTCGTAGATTTTTATTTATTTATCTATTTTTTTATTATGTTAAATTTAGTGTTCCTTATATTTTTCAACCTTTCCTTTAAAATAATTTTCATATATCACTTTTAAATAATTAATTTAAAGTTTCCAGGTAATTATGAAGGAACCGAAACATTATCAGATACTCACATTATGATTTTAAGTGAGAAAATTAGCTCGCTCCAAGAACATGAAAAATACGTAAATTTACTTTTGGACGCAATATAGGAAAACCTAGTGTAACTTATAAAATCGGTAGTTTTCAGGCATTTACTGACAAAATGGAAGAACTAGAGCACTCACTATATAGTCATCGTTGTTGTCAAATTGTAGGGTTTATAGTTGCACATTTCGCTGTAAAAAAATAAATACTAAAACGATTTATGAACAAACAGTAGATGTAACTTCAACTAACTGTCCTTTTCACGTCATTACTCCCACATCTATCAATAAAACAGTCAACAAGGTTCTACAAGATTCTTTTCCTAAGTCACACCAGGCAAATTCTGGTTTTGAAATTATTTTAAGGCCTTTAGATATCTTAGACTCATCTTCCTCACCCTATCTGGACCTGAGTCTAAGATATCTAAAGGCCTTAAAATAATTTCAAAAATGAAAAAATAGTCAAAATAAATTTATTTAAAAAAGTATGCAACGGGTCAATAAGTTCGAGCTTTAAAACCCGTATGACTTGGATACAAATATTTTTCTAGTATTTGATACTCTTCATTTGATAAATTCCATACGTAATAATTGGTTAAATCAGAACGATGTAGATTGGAGATTTATTATACCTGACATCCTTATGTTGCACAAGTTCTTAAAGTCGTGAGAAGGCGTGCACACTCAAGACTATTATTGTAAACATCATTAATATTTTTTTTTTTCTAAAACAAGAACCTGCTACAGTACAAACAGCACTTCTCACGGAAAATTCTCTATCCATTTTCTTCATCTTCTTTAGAGTTGCAAAAGGACGGGCAGCATCACACATCAGTTCAACTGTTAATGGTATTGGAAATTGCAAGCTCTAGAGTTCGTTTTCTCACGCTTTCGACAGCCTATAGCGCTAAAACTCGATAGTAGATGTTTGAAAGTGATAAATCAATTCCAGAATTCCTAATTTCCGAAATTCCAACATTCACCCGACCTGAGCCTTAGATACCTAAAGTCCATATATAAAATTTAATCTGGCATTCCGGATATCGATCAGACTTTCGAAATTCTGACTTTTCGATGCTGGTTTCCATTCCGGAATTCCGAAAACCCCTACTTGATGGTCAATATATTTTCTCTTATTTCCATGAATTACGTAGTTTTGTCGGTATTATTTTGCAACACCCTTACTGGGGTGGGGTGGGGGTGTTCGACAGTCCGAAATCAATTCTGGAATTCAGGACATTTTGCATTTCGGAATGTGATATTTCAGAATTACAATACAAAATTTGGAATTCCGAATACCTTAACTCTACACTGAACCTCTATCAATTTATATACATATATATGACCGGGAAACTGGGACAGGATCGGCAAACCGATACTGTCGCCCCAAAAGGCTTCTGGCACTAACTGGGAGGAGATCCCTTAATTTCTCTTGCTGAGACTTAAGGGAACCGACCGGGGTAGACGCCTAATGTCCAATCCATACGTTCACGTCGTGAGGCCTGTTAGTACCCAAGCAACTGCTTGGCGAACGAACATGGACATGAACTACCTCACGAACATGCTCACCAACCCGCATTAGCTGACAGCGTGGTGAGTCAAATGTCAGCAACCCTCCTTTCTTTACACATGATGGTACAAGTAAGGAAACAGCCTCGGTGGTTCATTGCCCGGAGGACAGAATGCAGCTGGCAACGGCAGCGGTCAGTCGTGCAGGGAGTCAGAGGGTCAAAATGCCCGGGTTTGGACTGTAGAGGGCCAGGACACCGACACGGCAACTCGAACGGACCTATACGTGGCGACTCTCAACTGCCAGTCACTTGAGGAGAGGACAAATTAGAAGAAATGCAGAATGAACTCAAAATGATTAAGTGGAACATCATAGAACTATCAGAAGTGTGGAGGAAGAATGAAGAAAAGTTGGAACTACCGTCGGGGCACACGTTCTACTTCAAAGGAACAGAAACTGGAAAAGCGACGGCTTTATAATTAACAAAGACCTGAAGTCACGGATCACAGAAATTGAAGGAATTTCAGATAGATTCGCACGGGTAGTAATAAAGATAAACAACAGATACAGTATGGAAATTATACAAGTGTATGCTCCAACTACCTCACATCCGGAGGAGGAAATCGAAGACCTATACGAGGAGATACAGAAGTTTTTGGATAGTAGCAAATCGCATACAAAATTGTAATGGAAGACTTCAATGCAAAAGTAGGAGCCAAGCAAAGCAGTGACACGAAAGTGGGAAACTTTGGATTTGGCAAAAGAAACAAGAGAGGAGAGAAGTTAGTGGAATTCTCAGAAGCCAACAGACTGTTCATTTCCAATACATTTTTCAAGAAATCGCCCCAGAGGAAGTGGACATGGAAAGGCCCAAATGGCACCAAAAACGAAATAGACTACGTTCTATCGAATAACAGGGCAATTCTGCAAGCCGTGTCTGTTCTGAACAGTTTCAAAGTCTCGATTGATCATAGGATGGTGAGATGTAAGCTGCAATTAAATACTAGACTTGAGAGAAAGAAGCTTATCAGAGGAAAACCGCCACTTTTAGATCTGGAAAATCTAATGAAAAACAGAGTAACGAAAACTTTGTTGGAAATACATTCGAGGAGGACAAGAGCCTGAAGAATACCAAACAACAGCTCATGATAGGGGAAAAAGCAAATAAATGCAGTTAAGAGACCAGACGGAACCGTAACACGAAATAAGGAAGAAATTATAAAAATATTTGAAATTTTTACATAGAATTGTACTACTCCAAAGAAGAGCTAGGAAATGAAGACTCAGAAAAAAATGATGTAGATGTCCCAGATGTAATGAAAGAAGTGGATAAAGTACTTCGAGGGATGAAAAACGGAAAGACGCCAGGAGAAGATGGACTCACAGCAGAGATGTTTAAATGGGGAGGTGAAAACATGGAAGAGAAAATTATTCTCGATGTGCCTGAAGAAGAGAGAAATACCGTCAAGTTGTAATAATGCTGTTATAATTTTGGTGTACAAGAAAGGGGACAAACAACGCGTCAACAACTACAGACCAATTAGTTTACTGTCAGTTCTATACAAAATGTTCACCAAAGTTATTTTGAATCGTATTGAACGGGACTGGGATTTTAACCAGGGACGGGAACAAGCCGGATTTCTTCGTGGATATCACAATGGACCACATACAAACATTGAATGAAGTTATGGAAAGGACTAATGAATGTGAATTTCCACTATGTTTGGGATTCATAGATTTCGAAAAAGCATTCGATTCGGTCTCCTTGTCAGCAGTACTTAAATCACTTGAACTTCAAGGCATCGAGAATGTGTACATCAAGCTACTGCGAAACATTTATTCGATTGCCACATCTGTCATTAGACCACATCAAGAAAGTGAAAAATTTTGTTGGAAAGGGGGTAAGCCAAGGAGATTCAATTTCCCCAAAACGGTTTTCTGCGGTCCTAGGGCATGTGTTCCAAAATTTAAACTGGGATGAAGTTGGAGTCAAAATTAATGGCGAATATCTTCATCACCTACGCTTCGATGATGATATAGTACTGTTTGCTTCAAATGCGGAAGAACTACAAACCAGAATGGAAGAACTGAATGATGAAAGTTCGAAAATAGACCTTAAAATAAATTTAAGTAAATCAAAGGTCAAATACAATCAACATGCTTCAAGAAGGGAAACAAAGATTAGCGGAGAGACAATAGGCATGGTTGATGGGTATCTTTACCTAGGCCAGCTCAAAACATCGAATGCCAAGTTGACTGATGAAATAAATAGAAAATGTAAAATGGCGTGGAATTTGTTTGGAAGACTACATTTTATTTTCAAAAGCAAACTACCAATGTGTCTGAAGCGTAAAGTTGATAATCAGTGTATCTTGCCTGTGATGATGTATGTCTGTGAAACTTGGACATTGAATGCGCAACCGACTCAAAGTTTGAGAGTCACATAAAGAGCAACGGAGAGATGCATGCTAGGAATAACCAGGAGGGACATGAAGACAAATGAATGGATTCGCGCACAAACAAAAGTAGAGGATGTAATCAAGACTGCGAAGAAGCTGAAGTGGAAATGGGCCGGTCACATAGCTAGACGAATAGATGGAAAGTGGATGACAAATGTACTACATTGGATTCCTAGGGAAAAGAAGCGACCGAGACGACTTCCAAATGCAAGATGCTTAGATGAAATCAAGCGTTTTTCAGGAACTACATGGATGAGCATAGCAGCAGACCAGAAAGTGAAGGGGGAGGCCTTCATCCAGAAGTGGATAGAAAACGGCTAAATATGATTATATGTATATGCGTTTGGGTGTGTTGTGTGTGCGTATGAACCTATGTTCTCAAACTAAAGATGGCGAGATCTATTGTGTTGAGTTTTCAGTTATCAGTAGTATAAAAATAAACATTTTCTTGTATCCTCTTTTAAAGAAAACTAACGCAAGAAATATCTCCCAGTGTTAAAGTATTTTAATAAAGAGTTTTAAATTACATTATGCACTTCCAGAGAGTTTAATATTTTGTGTCCTAACACAAAATAACTTTCTTATTCTTTTCTTAGCTCTCAGGAGGAGAAAAGAAACAAGAATATCTTCTTGTTCCCTATTGTTTTCTATGAATTCAACGCTTCAGTGAACCCCGCCGTGTGACGTCATACTCACTACCTAAAGGTCTGTAGAGTATTCCGGTAGCCTCGGTGTTACCCTTTGCAATTTGTAGAGGTGTCCCCTAAGCAAATATGAGGTCCCCCCGAAAATTTTTATGGCTACACCGTTTCTACTGGTTCAGACATACAAAAGAAAAGTAAATTTTAACCTTTGACAGTTTGTCAGAATAATAATGCGCTGCTACTACATACGTTTATAGAATTTTTGCAAACAAACGAAGAAAAAATTCTGGAGGTTAGACTTGAGATAAAAACAAGCAAAAGAGTTCTTGCGCAGATAGCACGCAATCTTACAACATTTTTTACGAGATTTGGCATTGCAAATTTGCACGAAGTTTCGCATTCCAAGTCTGTAACTTGCTACAAACTTGCACCAGACATGCTAATTGACAGGGGCAAAATTGCTACGAACCTATCACGTCAGATTTTCTACAAACCGGCCTTGCTAAACATCAAACCTTTTTTGATAAAAAAAAAAAGAAACAACTGTCTGGATTAGTGCCAGAATCTAGAATCTTCATTATTATTCACTGCCCGCCACTCTAATCATTGGTCTATCGCGCCACTTATGACTGTCTTCAATTTTACGGGGTGAACAAGAAAAGTTATGAGACCTGCAACACACTCACGATCCGGCAACTCTCCTCCCATCCTCATCGGAGTGAAAGGGGTTGAATCCCTTCCAGACACGCAGACAGGGAGTACGCTACACCTCCCCAACACCCCCCTAACACCCTCCCTAGACTTCGACAACACCCCCTAAGAAAAATTTCTGAACATCCCCCTAAGGGGGGTGTTCTTTCGCGACATTTAATAGTGAGAAATTCCTGAAATTTCGATTTACAAAAACGGCAGTTATGGTAATACACAATCAAATCTTGGTAGCATTTATTCCGAAGAAATAACTTCTTTTGGGCTACATTCCTTTTCTTGTCGCCTCGAAAAAATCCATCAGTAACAAAAGAAATGAGTCAGAAAACAATAAACATTCCCGTATGAAAGAATCTGTTTGGTGGCTGCTCCCTACGGTGTTAGAGTGCAGAGATGCTAGACTCACTTCAGATACACTAATTATCTATTGTTTTGTTTGCACAGTGGAAAAGGCGGAAAGCCTCACAATGAAGAGGAGAATTATTGAAACAAAGGAACGAAGTTTAGGAGCTCGTACGTATGCATTAATTTTTCTAATTTAAGTGAATCTTTGCTTCATAACTAAATAAATGGAAATAAAAGTAACAATGTTTACAAACTTGATGCGCCGACCTTTCCAATACCTAACTCTGTGCTATTCAGGGTTTGATTTCATCATACTCTCATTCATTCAAAAGAAAACAGGTAAAATTAATCTATGTCAACGCTAACGAACATCTTGTGAAACAAAAGCGATATGAAATGAAACACCGAGCGGCCGTAGCTCAATGCTTTGGAGTTGGCTTCGCATTCCGGAGGTCCAGGATTCCATTCCTGAAGACGGCTGGCCATCCTGACTGAAGTTTTCAAGTCTTATCAGGCAAATGCCGGGATCATATGTTATTTCAAGGCTATGTCCGTTTTCGTCCAATTTCCTTTCCCATTGTTCATGCTTGTTGTTGTTGCTAAGCTCCATTGTAAAATAGTCTCCGAGTTGTATATGGAGATACCAGAAATAAAGACATCTTAGCAAGTGTTGACGTTGCTGGACTTGTAGTTTAAGCTCGTGATGTTTAGACATATGCTCACATATATAGTTACAGACAGACCACAAATGGCTGGAGACAAAGTCATATGTTTCCATACTTAGGTGCCAGTTAAATAAGGTATAATTCAAAAACACACTCATTTGTGCCAAACTTCAGTACTCGAACTCGTGACGTACAGACTAGCACAAACACACATACAGACAGACAATAATTAAAAGAGCTTTTTTTGTTACCCTAAACGTGTTACGTTGTCGCTAAAGATAAAAAAGAAAGATCTCGAACAACTTCCTTAGTCAATATAGTATGACACTGGCTACATAGTTTTTCCTATTTTTTTAAAAAAGACTCTACTCCCAGATTAAATGTTTAGCACCGAAGCCGTGCGTGCGATTTCTCTTATTTATATTGGAACTGACAATATTTGAAATTCGAAGAGTATAGATAAGAGAGGTTTCTCGCTGTAGTTGTCAACATTTCATCAGGGAATCGGGATTTCTGAAAATTTTAACATTTCATTAAATTTAATATTTTAATAGCCACGGCTCGTGCATGCAGGTGCCGACCAGGTAGCCATGAAGTCTAAGGCGTTAGGGCTCGAAGGTCCCGGATTCAAGCCCTGGTAGGTGTTTGTGGATTTTAACTTGGTGTAATGGGTCGAATCATGACGGACCGAAGTCAAAAGTGTTACTAGACTGTTCCATAGAAAATAAAGTTTTTACATGCATGAAGGTAATAGTGACATCTACTACTTGGAATCTTTGGCGTGCTGGAACTCATTACAAACCATGGATTATTTACCCGTTTCTGTTAATTATGATTCGCCACTTTCTTTCAGAGTTTATACGGTTCGGGAAAATTTCTGCATGGTTTGAAAAAGAAACGAGATCATGAGTAATATTTTCTCGTCGTGAAAGTTTAAAGAATTTTATTCAAACGTCCATCAATACAATTTTTTTTTCTGCTTCTCATTGAGCATTCCAAAATAAACTAAAAATGATATTTTACAATCTGTAGGTCAATTTACCTTAGCACTGTTAGGAAGAATTAAATTTGTGGAAGTGGATGCCCTGATTTCAGCATTTGTTTGGAACGCCTCAATGAAGTCGGTCACCTTGGGCATCGATCCGAGAAGCTTGGAATAAGAAGTGCATACAATTTCCACCAAGTTATTTTATCAACTGTGATGTAATCTTGATATACACTCCAGGAGAGCTTGAGAAAAGTAGAGCTTACTTATATTTAAAATGTATTATTTTTTGTTCTAAAGACATAGTTGAGGTAAATCATCTCTTTCAAAGTAATTAAAATTTAATAGTAAATATCTGTCCATATTTTACCAAATTAAAGCTTGCAAAAGCTAGACAACTGAAAAAAAACAATATCTAAAATTATTTGAAAGATAATAGTTCTGCTGTTAATTCATTCTACTTGAAAATGATCCGAAGTGCAAAGATCAAATCTCCTCGTAGTCTAAAATCAGTTTCCTACATAACTACAGAGGAGTAAGTTGTTTAATTTCTTCGCAAGTAATTAAATAATATTAATATTAATAATAATGCTTGCTATTTACACACATTGTCCTTATGTGGTTATGCACAATTCTTATTTTGAAAAGTGTGACAAACAGAAACGCCCGCACTCGCACATGCATGCATACATGGTTAGATATAGTGGATGACTGTATAATATAGCGTATAATTGAATATGAATTACCCCCCCCAATAACTTTAGACAACCCCCTTCGACTACATTCCTGGCGTACTCCCTGCGTGACGCAGAGCAAGTCTGAATTTCATACTGTGACTATGCAATTTTTCCGAGGGGATGAAATGAATGTGTTTTTGTTAGGTACGTTAAAATAACGGACCGTAAAATTTGACTATCATTTTACCTTAAACTTTTCGGATCAGCTACTGTTACTGGAGGTCGCATTTAAAAATTCATGATGACGCGACGGAAGAAATCCTGCTCACTTCGAAGATGCCCAAGATTATCACCATAAACTTTCACTCGACAGGCCTGCTTAATGGGAAGGTTCTTCTACACGATCTTTGAGCACACTTTTCTCATCTTAACGTCCTGAGACAATATTTTATGCACTGTAAACTCGTTCAAATTTAGCACACTGCGGATCATTTTCAATCTCATTCGCCTATCGGGCCTCACCATATAGCACTCTGTTCAGATTTTTGTCCGTTCGTGATGTTACCGGTCTTCCCGAACGAGGTTTATTTGCCCCTTCTTCTCGACATTGAGAAAATAATTTGTGACATATAAACACGTGCTCTGGATTAGAATACTCTCCATAAACCCTTTCTAAGTTATCATGAGTAACAGTAGCCGATTCGCCAAGTTTCACATCAACTGGTATGGTACAATTTTACTCCAACTTTACATCCATTATCGTATAGCACTTAACAAACATACTAGAGGTCTGCACGGGCTTGGGCCTATAAAGCATGAATAATTTCGGGCTCGGGCCGTAATTTTTTTTAAATATACAACAATATTTCTCTGGTCTTTTCGGACCTAACTTTGTAAATATACTGTACAACGATATTTATCGGGCTGTCTTTCAGGAGAAGTTTTAGAACAAAACTTCGGTAAAACAGTAAACACGCACACTAAAAATCTGATAATCGCTGTGCAATGCAGAGAAAAACTATCTGTGTAGTGGAGAGAAAAACACTAAAAGTAACAGAAATAAACATGCTTAGCTTGCCTGAGTGTTTCTTACATTGAATTGAAATAACAGAAGCATTCGGAACGAGAATTAGCACAAATAAACATTTTGTTTTAAATATTTAGACTATACATATTTGTTAATGTACTACTAAACAATAATTGAGCTCCAGGGCTGAGTCTGAATTGAGGGAATACACGTAATTACATTTCATGTGAATTTATATAAATGAACATTGCTTTTTAGAGAATTCATGTAGTTAGTAGGTGTAAACAAAAGCGTTTATTTCAATGTTCTCTCTGAATCATGCAAGTTTTAAACCGCAAAATTAAACCTCCAGCTGTTGTAAATAAAAATTCAATTTTGTATTAATATTAAGTTTCTGTAATTCGGCTCATTATCACACGGCTCGGGCCTAAAGGCTAAAACATATTTCGCGGTCGGGTAGGGCCTCACATTACAAATTCACCGACCGAGCCGGGTCGGGCCCGGGCTAAAACTTTCGGTCCGTGCAGACCTCTAAAACACACATTCACTTAACTCCTCGACAACTCGTGTCGGGAAGAGATTCAGCCATTTCCACTCCGAATAAAAAGGAAGGAAAATTGTCAGATCTTGCGCAGTGTTGCCAGTCTCATTACTTTTCTAGTGCATTTGTTACTAATCCTTTTTATGTTACGAAAACAATTTGTGAAGTAAATGCATTGATATATGCTTAAATTTGAAACTGGGATAGCTTTTTGATCCCGTTTTAGTTCTATGGAATCCAGACATTCCAGTTAATAACCATTCCAACGAAAAAATGAATGATAGTTTATCACTTTAAGGGAAAATCAATACTAGTTAAGCTGGTATTAACTAGGGTGCTATCTGGGAAATTCGCAGCCAGTTTGTTTGACAAATGATATCGGCCTAAACAGTAAAATGCATGATGAATCTCCTGGGGTGACTCGCTTGTGAAACGAGTCAACCTTCGTCATAGCTTTGCTCTAACACCGGATCAACAAGCTTTCCCAATTTGGAATTAAAGTCTACATAAATGCCTTTATCCAGGAACTGCATTAGTGACATAAAAAGACTACTAAAATTTACTTCGACCAACAAAAGAACCCGTGGAGTAATCGGTAGAGTGACGGGCAACAAACAAAATTTGAAGATTGTGAGATCGAATCGCACTACAGATTGAAATCATTTCTCACTATTGTCTCCATGTTGTCCTACCAACGTTATTAAGAACAATGTGTGTAGCAAGTCTGGCACACAAAATTTTTAGCAAATTTTGCATCCTTCAATTAGCACGTTTCCTGCAAGATTGTAGCAATTTTACAGCTTTGCAGTGCAAAACTTGCTGAAAGTTTACTATGTTATTTGGGTGTGAACCTAGCTGAACTTCCGTTCCATGTTAGAAATAGAGTTTTTCCAACTCGAAGCCAATTGACGGGTAATAAAGAAAAAAAAAATATTAAAAATCACGAAGACCTAGCAAATGAAAATTTCGTCTGCTTTAATTTGTTCCTAACAAAATGGTGGATATCAGGAGTAAAAATATAATGTCAGCGGGTTGTCAGTGTTGCCAACCTGGCATAATGTTTAAAGTTTCTAACAGCGCTACGTCGCTATATTATTTTTTCACATAATGACGAACAACACACTCCACAGTATTGCAAACTATGGATTCCGCTATTCATCAAAACTACTGTTAATTACTTCAATTACTTAGCTTTACATTGCGACACTAACCTTTTGCTTATCACGTATATTCGTTACAGAATTAAACTGAATTGTACTTTGTGCGAACACGGCCTACTTTGCACAGCACGGTCCCTTTAATGTACTTTTTAAATTCTTCTCTCATTGAGTGAAACAGTGGCCAAGTTACTTGGTTCGACCTTACGTCCTGTCATCACACCGACACTTTCCTGCTAAGTAAGGTGACATGTAAAAAGAAATTCCAGTTGCATGTATGTATCCAAAAAGACATTAATTGTAAACTTCTATAGTCAATTATAGTTTAGCTCATTACGATGAAACAATTACATGTAAAAATCGTAATTGATATTCCTTTATGCTCTTGAAATAAAAAAGTTCTTCCCTGATGGACTTACAATTTACGGTATGACATGAACCTGATAGGAATTTCGAAAATGTTAGGAATTATGTTTGTAATTGTCGTGACCACTTGGAACCTTCTCTCTCCAGCAAGTAAAAGTCTTGTTGATTCTTCCTTTACTCAAAAACATATTCCAATTTCAGTTGAATTTAGACTGTCATCTTGGGTTCAACTCCATTCGGAAACTATCAGACCATACTTTAGTGACAAAAGAAGACTGATTCGTACTCTTTGCCCTGAGTCACCGCTTGAGAAACAAATGTTCTAAATCACACTTGGAATTAGACGTGATCTATGAGTAAATTAGGTACTTAACAGTTTCACACCATACAGGGATTACATTACTATTTAGAGAAACACGAAAATGGACAATTCATTCTGGGTAAGCGCGATCTACATGATTTTAAATCATCCCTATTGCAAAGCTACCAAAAGATACATCCAGCATACTATCCCGACATTCATCTGGAATGAAATAATCCTGGCTTACAAGCTGTATTTCAAATGGACCAAATGTTTCACCTACTTCCCAATTCTAGCAGTATTTCGCACCAATATTTCATACTTAGTTCGGAGCATATAGTCTACCCCCATTAAAGACGCAAAAATTCCTTCTCTTTCGCTTCCATTATACAGTCCTCAAGGTAGTCAAGAAAATCAGTCAATTCATTCAACACAAGTTCTTCCTTTTTCTTTGAGGACATTGCCTTTAATTAGGCTCCATCAGCGTGTCGTCCAACTGAAACCACGCCTCCTACCACTTTCCTTTCCCTCTCTCTTTCAAAGACATGTTCCTCGATGATGTCTTCTGTCAACGGCGAATTCGTTACCTGGTCATTCCATGACAATTCAACACACCTTCTGTACTTCATCCCCTCATATTTCTGTGAACATTGGTTTATTGGTAGTACCCATTGAGAATATTGAAAACTATTTTCTTTAGACTTTTTCACGCAGTTATTTTTTTTATGAAAGTTCAAAATATCAAATGTTTCCTTCTTTAGTTTACAAAATTACTTATTACTCAGCAATGGTTGGTACTAGAGAACTCGGAGGGGGCTCATGTCATAGCTTTTGTAATAAGCTTTGGTTGGTATCACACTTGATAAGGTTGCACAAAATTTTATATCCCAAAAATTATAAAATTTGATTTTCTTAAAATCGGACATCTTGAAAAGTAAAAAAAAAAAAATCTTATATGTTGGTCATACCTTCCTACAGCTACCATGAAAATTATAATTTTGGGAGAATAATGTGATCCTGAGATATAAAACATTTTCATTATATGCCTGGGGGAAAAGACACTAAAGCTCCACATTCAGAATTTGTGGTATTTATGGCTTCTAGCGATAGGCCTCTGTGGTCCAGGGTGGGATATGGTAGTGGAAAGAATGCAGTAAGAAATTGATCAGAGCTTACGTTCAAAATACAATCCCGGTATTTGGCTGGTGTGAAGAGAAACCCTAGATCATCATTAAGCTTATTTTATTTTGAACTGGTATTTAATATGGATGAGCACCTGGTACCTGTTCGGGCATGACATATTCGAACCGGGACCCAGATTCGTATCCTGGAAATAGAGACTGAGCATTAGGATCTGGTTCTTGGAACCGGGTACCTGTATCCTATAACCTTGTACCCGATTATAGGATTCAGATCCCGGCACCCGGTTCTAAGTATGAGATCCGAATCCTCAGTTTAAAATTCAAAGATATCAGTCCTGGTCCCGGTTCGAAGATTGAGGTACCCTGTTTCAATAATAAATAATATTTTTAATGTCAACCTATTGTTGCTCGTCAGTCGCAATAGGCAAATATCTGGTTGGTACATTGAATTTAAGTTCTCGCCGACTTCTTACTACATTCTTTCCCCTCCATATACCACCCTAAGTCATGTCTAACGCTAATGGCCATAAATAATTCGAATCCTTAATACGGAGCCAACAATGGTAGCCGTTCGATCTCTGGCGTTAGATTAGTAACACCAGGCTTCCGGATTCGAATCTCGACTGGGGCACGGATGTTTGTGGATTTTAGAAACGCAACAGCTCGAAACGGGCCGAAGTCATTAATTACTAAAATGACGCAAAAATACTAAGTTTTTTTACCTTAATGCGGACTGCTAGTACCTTTTCTTCACCATGTATATAAAGAAAATATTTAATATCTCACGATTTTATTATTGTGCCAAATTACAATTTCCATGATAGCTGTTGGAAAGTACGCATGGGAAACATAGAAGATAAACAATAGATTCAAATTTTGATACGCAATTTACATTTAGCAAAAGAGAAACGTATTCTTAAACGTTAGGAGTTTACTATTTGGATAAAATTAGCTTTTTCTATGTTTAGATAGTTATTCGCTTACATTATGCATACCAAATATCATAACTTATTATCTTGACTACTTACTAACAGTCTTCGTCTCCATTATTCCGGCGCATCTTGTAGCAAAGACCGACCATAATGCCAATGAATATAATCATGATTATAACGGAGTAGACCTTGCAATATGGGGCGAAACATACTTCCTTTCCATAACATAATTGGACTGACATCAAGATCACTGAAGATGCAAATTCTGATTCCACAAAGAAGGAAAAAGCACCATAGGGAATCTAGTAACCCTTTTTCCATTTTCTTCTGTAACTCTGACTACAATTAGAATAAATAGTTAAAAATTGCTTTCCGAATTAACGCAAAATTAGGAGTAAGTTTTGCATAGTATATACAACATTACAACGAATAGTAAATGTCTGTCATAGATTAAAATCAAAACACAATCGAACGAAATTCCTGAATGCGTAATATAAGAAATTTTAACTTCTGAAATTCTGGAGTTGAATATTTAAATTAATTTTACTCGAGTTGTATTCACAAGTGCATATAGGGAAATTTCCCGTTCTTGCAGTGGAAACAGGTGTGAATGTACACAATTGTCAAAAATTATGCAACAGAGAAACATGGAACACAATGCTAATTATTCAGTAAATATCGAAATTTAGTAGGAAACACCCATATTTCATCTTGTGTGTCGATAAACTCTCGCGACACCTCTTTCCTTCCACCCTGACTTCTCGATCGTTCTTCAGAACCTATTTCCCGCTCGCATTAACTCTAATAGGAGATGTCCCTTACCTTGCTCCTTATCCTGACCTATTAGTCTGCTTTTCTTTCTGTGGAGTTATTAAAACGACAAAGTCTTCTCCTACAACCTAGAAAATCATTGCAATT
This sequence comes from Lepisma saccharinum, assembly GCA_022664845.1. NCBI lineage: Eukaryota > Metazoa > Arthropoda > Insecta > Zygentoma > Lepismatidae > Lepisma > Lepisma saccharinum. Next base: position 28,002 of record JAGDQP010007643.1, on the reverse strand, counting down.
CGAACGTTACCCAATTCATGTGCAATAGCCACTGGGCAGGTATTAGAGGTATGAAGTTGAGGATTTAAATAGTAAAACCAGCGGAAATCGTCATCACCTGCGACGTCATACTGACAGGATCCGACACCACCCACTATAAATACAACGACCAAACCACCGTTTACAAGGCCCCAGCGTGGTGCGGCGGTAAGACGATGACTCACTAAACAAAAAAAAACTTCGAATTCCGGCGGGGTACATTTTATTATTTTACTCTTTCAAAATATATTTTTATATGTTCATAATTATTAGTATTGCTTCGGCGTACAAATAGAGGCTACTGAAAACTAGGATGTATATAAATAAATGACGGATGTGTGCAAGGGTGGCACGGTGTGTCCGAAGGAAACAAGGCGGCGTGAGCCGCAGGGCGGGGGAACAAACCTAGGTTAGCGGTGGGCATACTCAAAAATATTGTTATCATTCCATTCCACCGATATTTATGTTTACATTTTCCACTCCCAAATTCCGAGTGCGATACGTTCGTCGAGAATGATGACGACTTCCGCCGTTTTTACTATGATAATCGCCACGTGGGTATTCTGGTTGGTAATTGTTCCCAATTCGTCAGTGTTGTTAACTTATTTTAAAATTCAATTCCTGAATTATTCCCCATATTCTTGCATGCTAATGTGTGTTACTATATTGTCAAAAAGGAGCGGGCGGAGTCGTGGGATATTGTTAGATTTTTATATTTTATGACTTTTTACAGAGTGTACCGGCTTCTTTCTTCCTTGCTTTCATAAACAATACTTTACTTCAATAATTGAAAAATCATGTAAAAAAACTGACGGACCAAATTCGTGCTTAGGTCAGCATTTGAAAATATCCAGTTCTGGATAAGCGCGGTCAAGCAATGTTTAATTTACCTAACCTCATCTTATCGGACATATACTAATCCAAACAAATTTCTGCTATGATAATATAACAAACATTGTGCACAAAAGTCAAAACGTAATTAAATTTTATCCAATATTTCAAGTAAGAAATTAATTGTTTACCCTAATCTGGAATAAAGCACAGCATTTCTGTGCTGCTTATTTGTAAATCTTGTATAGAGATAAGTTATTTAATAAGTTTTTACAATACGAAAGACGAGATTCAATAGACAAATAATCCATTTATGCAGATGAACAAAGTAATAATCACTAATACTTCCTGAAAACATTTCCATACGTACCTCTATTGCCAAATTGTTGATTCTCTTTGATATTTGCTTACTGTTAAAAGATGGCTATGTCGCTTTTGAGGATGCGTCGTCTAAGCAAGAAGAGTCAGTCTCACTACCTCCATGCTACCACATCAAAAGATATCTAGATATTAACAATCACGTGATAATTAGTATGTTGCTCTTGCCCATGCGTCGTCTGATTTATGTCACAACATCGCCCATCCATACAAGGCCTAAGTATTAAAACAACCATTTGAACTCATCGGCTTCCCCCTCTGAAATCCAAAGAATGTATTTTGACGTCTTATCTCGTAACAGGGAGTAACTAGTTCGAGAGGAACGTTGAGCAATAAACGAGATGAATTCAGAGGTACGATTGCGGTTTACAAGAAAAATAGCCAAATATTTCACTAAACACTAGTAAAATTTTCCTGGTCAACTATTTTGTTTCTTACGTAGAGGCCGGACAATGCCAACAAAGGAAGGACATTATATCATTTTCCTTTTTAAGTGATAAAAATTGTTTTCATTTTTAGATAAATATTTCGGATATATGTCTAGATTCATACTCACCAAACCGGCACAGGGACGTCGATTCGACGTCGAGAATTGGTCACTTTCGTCAAATCAGAGCCGTACGTCTAATGTTTTGGTGGCAAAAATTGAAATGACGTCGAAATTCTCGGCGTATAATCCACGAAGGCAAAAAGACATAGAAACAACGTCATTGCAACCAAATTTCTAACGATTTCTTGACGAAAACTCAACGTGTTTTCAATTACGTTTCCACGTAATCATTTTTCGATGACCGAATTTAGACGTTTTCTTTCACGTTAATTTCACTCTCGTCGATTCAACGTCGATCGGAGCGACAATTTTTCGCCATTTGACCTCTAAAATACAACGTCGAAGACGTCTTTCTGGTTCTTCGATGAAGTGTTAATGGTTCCGTTGAACCATAGCTTTCCTATACGTAATGTAAGGGGTTCCATGAAAATCAGTCAAATTATATTCAAAATGTAGAAATTATTCTTCAGTTCACCTACTATACAATACTATTTTTATTTTGCTGTAGACTAGATTAAAATAGTATGTACCAGGTAGTTAAAAGTTTTTGAGGTTCCCAAGACGAAAAGGTATAGGGAATTCTGGGTTAAATCAATGGTTTGACCGGAGATGAATCAGGTGCTATCCGCACCCCGAAAACATTTTGATATCCTGAGCTACAAACTTACTTATCGAAAAAGTTTACCTTGTTTGAGATTATGTATACATATTGTGTAAATAATGTTCAAATTGTGCTCAGTAGTCGAAAGGAATATATGAAATCATGAAATATACACTTGTATGCACGGTGTACAACATACCATTAAATTTAAAAACAGCTTGTGCAATAGTGTTTGAACACAAATGTTCAGACAGAAACAAAGATTAATCGTAATAACTACTTTTCTAAAGAACAAAATATTAAAGAGAGGCAAACTTCTTGTTATCCATATCTTATATGCATGCGCGGACACACTCCTGAAGAAACTAAATATCGGACTGAAACATTAGTTCCTTCATGTGTTTGAATTTCAATGACAACCACTTCCAACACAATGGACAAATCAGCAGAAACAAATGTAAATAATTTATTATGATAGGATAGGAAAAGGCATTCGATCGAACCAACTACAAAATTCTAATGAAAATATTAACTAGAAGGAACCTTACATCAGAGAATAAGAAAACAATTAAAATCAGACATTATTAGAAAGAATTATGTAGATGAAAATGTGAGGTTAAGATATTGTCTTATATTTTATCTAGAAAATATAAGTTTCTTAAAAAATCTGGAGTACGGAGTTTAGTGAAAGAAATTCAATTGTATTGGATTTTGTGTTTTTTCTTACAGAGAATAAAACATCGATCAAGAAACATGCATAGACATTGTGAGAACCTTGGAATAAAAATAAATGTAAAGAAAACTAATGAGACGGTAATTAGAATAAATAGAACAACAACAAATAATGAAAAGTGGAAGAGTAAGTAGAAACAGCTTCAAATATGTAGTAAGTATTGAAAGTGAGGGTACGATGTCTAACTTGCCAATGGAGAAAGAGGTATGTATGTACTTAGAAGAAGAATGGTTTCTGTGAACTGATGAAGAAAGGTTTGAGGGTAGATTAAATGTTTTGTGTGGAGTATTATTTTCTAAGAAATTGAAACATGAACTCGATAAAACAGTAAATAATGGGAGTAAGACGTATTAGAAATTTGGGTACAGAGAAGAAAACAAAAGATTAATTGAATCGGTGAGATACAAATGGAAAAGATTCCACATTTTCGACATTTCAAACTGGGATAGCCATTTTGCTCCTTGTACCTGTCCCCACCCATTGTCGAAAAAATAAAAAGATTCCTTCACTATTAAACTGAGGTTCTTAAACTGAGGTGTTTAATCGATCCGACTTCCACATAAGCAAGTCCAGATATTTCGTTTATAGGAAAGATCAAAGAGGATATGTTCAAGCATTTGTCCATATCGATGGACTAGAAAGATTTGCAAGATTTGCGTTGACGTACCTCTGCCAACAGTTCCTACATCCAACCATGACAGTCGTATAAACAAGAAGAAAGTACAGGGCGTGGAAAAGAAAATAGTGAAACATATTCCGCATGAATACAAGGAAGTCTATGACAGAAAATTACTGTGGCTCACACGTGATGATGATGACAGAGAGGATGATTCCGAATGACTGAATGTGTAAGTGACACACATAAAAGAAAATTTAATTTTGCTGAATAAAATGTTGCATTTTTCAAGTCACAGTGTGAACTAGTTCTACATTTTCTAATGTTTATATCAGTTTTCTAGAATTTTAAAAATTGCATTGTATTGTAACAGTTGGAATTTTGTAGTACTTACGTGTTTCAATTTTGTAGTGTATGAAAAATACAAAGCAATTTGCACAACAGAAAAATTGTAATATTTAAAAACATATAACATTTGTAGCATTCTGTAAATATAGAAGTAATATGTACCGCAATGCAAATAACAAATGAAATTAATAAAAATAAATAATTTTTCTAACATTTTGCCCCATTATATAGCAATTCTGAAGAAAAAAGATATTATTCTCCAAAAATCAACTAAGATGCAAAAGGAAAACATTCCAAGCATTTTCAGCATTAATTACAATATAACTAAGACTGCGTCTTACTGGAAAGTAGGTGGAGAACATGCAGCATAACTAGTACTACAAATTACAAACTGTGAGTTGTTTCCTAAAAAGCACCCAATTTTTGATACGCAGTTTTTTTTTCTGTGTTTCACAAAATCACTCGAAGTGGAACGTTTTCCTTTTGCTTCTCACTAATTCAATTGGACACAACACCTCCATCATGATGGTACTAAATGAGAAATTCTGCAATATGTGTATGGATCTATATGAGACATTAACAGATTGATGGGTCTATTGTTACGGATATGCAAGCGCTAGCACGATGTATAAACAGGAGAAAACACCGGTAGTTATTCAACAGAACTTTAATTTAGGGCAATGGTCTGGGAGAAACTATTACGTGCCAATTCAACACCGACAGTACGCGTTAGCACATGTGCTATACTGCATTTTTTGCATGTAGTTGGTGTTTATCGCTGTTAATTTTGATGCAGTGTTAATGTTAGTGGAGTTAATTTAACAAAATAAAAATGTCTCAGGAATAAAATCACTGGTGTTAAAAAGGACTCTAACAGCACAGTAATATCAGAACAATGCTGGGAAAATAATGTGTATATAGATAATGTTAGCATTCTAGATTAATTTGAATCACATTGACATTGTAAGATATTTTAACAATCAATGATATCCTTAAACGTAAGGAACATGTTGCATTATAATCACAACTCATACAATAAGAACTTGCCAAATTCAACTATGAAGGTTAAAGGAATATCAGTGTCTGAAACTTAAATCACGTGATTTTGATGGACATGGGTGGATATCTTTCGGAAAAGCGTTGTGTGTGTTGGGAAATATAATGGAACCATAGCAGGTGCTACGTGTGAACCGTCTATGCATTTCCTGCTTACTATCGTTGTCTAATGAAAATCTATCTATGTCAACACATTCTGTTTGAGTTGACGGAGTGCATAATCGATGTATGTATCTCGATGGACGGTTCTGTTGCACAGTGGCTAAACCTACAAGGTTCTAAGTTAGAATCGAAATGCACACAAGTACGAAAATTTTCAACTGCACATGAAGGGAATGAAGAATATGTATTGGAGTGAAGAATAATGAAATCAAGATAACAATGTTCTAAAATTATAAGAATATCCATTATTATTTTTATTAAAACAGTAATAACACTGAGTGAAAGATAGTTCTTTTTTTTAGAAATCTATATCGATCTCCCATACCGATCGATATCCGATATCGCAAATATCGTATAAATATTTTGCTACTCGATACTGATTGATTTCGGATAACGGCACAGATCGAAATAGCCAATCAAGTTTTATTGACCACCCAGTAGCACAAAAACGTTGACAAACGCTGGATACAACGTTAGTCCTGTAATTTTAGCTCTGTACCGAAATGCCCGCCTCTTCAACGGGGTTTTCGACTTTTAGTATTAATGTATTATTCTTCAATGGCGAGAAGTAGACGATGAACGACTTTGTAACATTGGAATTGCCCACCTGTTCAACAGCTCAAAACCACGTTTTGCATTTGACTAAAAAAGTGCACATAATTTGTATATTCTTCACGGAACTTTCTGCACTCGTCGCTAGTAGCTAGTGACGCTAACCACTCACTCATGAAATCTAGCGAGTAGCCACTATTTTACTATTACTTTTATCTGACGAACACTTTCTCTGAAATCAAATTCATATATGTAGACTAGGTGACCATATTTTCATCTCCTGTAATTCCAGGGAGAATTAGTATAATTCAATTTGTTCCTTGTTGCAACTGTAAATTTGGCTACCTTTTCTCTCCCCTCCCCCACTAAATGAAACAATAATTTTGTTAATAATTTTAATCTATACTCATTGAATTTGGAGTTAAGAAATGAGAACATTTATGTCAATCAGAAAACTACTAATATGATTTTAGAACAGAGAAATAAAAAAGAGTACAGTGCAAGGAATAGAGAGTAAAAAATTAGGATCTCCGGCAAAGAGTATATCTGGTAACCCTTGACAGAAATCAGTTTCGAATGCGTCTTTCTAATAAAACAATATTTTGTTTCCAAACCTATTTATTATTCCAACCGGGGAGAAAAATATCACTCTGTTTGACAAAATTACTAAAAAATTGCAACACTTTCCGGGTTAGAATGACGTGACTCTTCGTAACGTAAAAGCAATAGTAAACTACGAATGGGTATGAAGACTCGTCGTGGCCGAGCGGTTAGAACGTAGAACTTCCATCGACGAATGCAGAAAGTTTCAGTTTCGAGTCCCACGGTAGACTACTAGATAATTCACAAACGAAATCAATATATCAATGTGAAGTAAATGAATGAAAGCAGCAACTGTGGGGAGTAATTCCCTGTCATGCAGTTCAATCCTCTCTTTTGGTCAAATGAAAAGGGTGATATTGAACCGTTGTACAGTTGGGCAAATATGATGTTAAAAAACGTTTTAAAATACTCAAATTTCTTGACGTTGAAAACTAGGTTTATTCTAAATGACATTGAAGAGGAGGAAATTTCTCTACAACGTTAAAATTACGTATCGGGACTAAAGTTGAATCCATCGCTTCTCAAAGTTTGTGTGCTACTGGGGATAGATCGACAGCAAATGTGCTAGTAGCAAACCAGTGATTTACTAAACCTTGCGGCCGTAGTTCAGTTTCGAAAGGATTGGCATCACATTCGGAAAATCTTTGGTTCGAGCAAAGCGACATCTCATTGGTCCCTGGAATGATACCTTGAATAAACCAAAGTCGGATCCCTTCCCTTTATTATTTTAAGTAATACTTCTTTTAAAATGACCTTTGAATTTAGTGAATTTTGCAAAATAAATATTTCTTGCAAAGTGATCTTTCAGTTATATTTTAATTAGTTTAAGTAAACCAACAGCAGAAAAAATCAACAGAGTCCTGGAAACTGGACGTTACACACGCCACATTCCACGGTACATTGAGTCCTTTCAACAACTAATGGCTTCGTCTAGTTTTGATCATTTAAGCAGTTAATATTTGAAAAATCCGTAAGCAGCCGTGACTGGGATATAAACCTAAAATTTTCTGTACGATAGCTTGATACATTACTTATACTTTCGATCACGTCTATTGACTCTTAATATCAGAGACTTCGGAAAGATTTTCAGAATACTAAGTCGTATTCTGAAAGCAGAGAAATCCATAATAATCTGTCTATTTTTTCTACTGTATGTAATATTTATTTATTTTATTCCCATACAACAGCTCACTTTCATCGTTTGTAATATGAAGGGCATTGAGGAAACGATGGTAACCTTCATAAAAAAATGAGTTGAGTACAGAAATACAATGCTAACATTCATGTGAGCTGATCTGTGGAAAGATTTTAGATTGAAAACAACAAATGACCGCATAATGGCCATTTTTTTAAAGGGAAATCCCATATTCTAGCAAGACAAAACGAATTTTCCTAACGTAGTATATTAGTTCATGCTCAATGTTGGTTGGCATTGTTCCCCCCACCCCCCATGCCCTTCATAAATATGTATTTTTTGTTACTGGAAATACTATCCACATTATGCCAACAAAAGTAACATAGATGCCATTTATTCTTTACTCCACTCTTATTAAGAGTACTTACCAAATCTCTTAATAAAAATCTGCAACAATCAGGTGAACAAATTGTGTTCCCCTTAACAGATAACACACTTGTACTACATTCTAATGCTTCGCCTTTATCACATGTTGTTAATATAATAACGGAACATTGAAGAAAACCTCAAATTTGATATGTTTGCTTTTCAGAGTTTTAGTCACTAATTCCAACATCCAGTAGAGTTGCTTGGCAACGGTGTTGAAACAAATAGAGTAATACAGAATGAAATAGTCAACTTCATGCTGAGTTCCTTTTTGCTATGGACACTGTGAAATATAGTTAAACTTTTTAATGCAGGATAGATGTCATCAAGTTTATACAATACAACAAAGTTAAAATTTGAAGAAAACATTTTTTTTGCGCTACGCAGTTCGATTTGATATAAAATAAATATTTAGTTTAATAATAATTTCTTTTAATATTAACTTTAATGTTACTACCCTAATAATAATAACTTTTAAAGGTATTTGAATTGGTCACAAGAAAACTCAATCTGATAAAAATGGATTTGCTAGGCGGACAACGTAATTAAACCGAGATAAATTTAGTTTTTAAGCATATCCACATTCACTTATTTACTTTTTAACTTTGGCTATTGTTTTTCTTTACGATTTTGGTATTAGCAATACAATATTCAATATTCTTATTATTGCGTTTTCAATACCATCACCAAGTAATTTCTACTTTTTGAAACATTAAGTTACGTTCTTCCATGTAGTTGCCGATGATACACTTCAATCAACCACACCTGTTCTTTTCATTTCGAAAGAAAAATTAATTAATTTCTCATCACGTAATTGCTCTACTAACCAACCTCCTGCAAACTTACAATAGCACCACGAACTTGAGGTCTGCAGAACAGTCTCGAAGAAATAAATATCAAATATTGTTTCAGCAAGCAAACATCAACATGCAGAACACTTGAGTTGGAAGGAAAGAATATGGAAATATGCCATTATAAACAAAACAAACGTTATTGTATGAATTGGAAAAACTCAAGCAGAAATCCGCTTGATCTTAAGATTTGAAAATGGAAACTTAATGCTAAATTGAATGTTGTATTGCACAAAACTGTCATGGTTTACCAAAGTAGTTTTACTAGAAACTTTAACTACATTTGCCACATAAAGGATAGGGATGAACCGATATATCGGTATCGGTGATATCGGCCACTTTTTGCAGTATCGGTATCGGAAAATGGACACCGATACTTACCGATACATTTTCCGAATTATTTTTAATTTGTTTAATATTAACACCGGTGATGCTCATCTTTCATACCCATGACTTAAAATTCGTCTAAATGATTATCGACGGTATAATCGATATTTTTACACCTTTGATTTGCAGTACTCAAATGATATTTTTAGTCCGTCCATGCCAAAATAGTAGCTCATGTTAGAAAGAAATAGTAGTAACTGAAGGAAAGCCAAAGGTAACTTCAGTCAGGAAGGCACACCTGGGATTCGAATTTCGGATCTCAGATTAGTCAGATAAGATAAAAATAGATAAAATTAATTGTATGGGCGGTAACAGCATCAAATTAGTCAGAGGTTTCGATTAAGAACCAAGTGCTTTGCAAGTGAACCATTCTACGGCCTACGCTCACTTTGTCAGTATTTTCCCTTTCGTCTTTACTTACATATTAGAAAAGGTAACGGTGTTCCCTGTACAATGCGCACGCGCCGGGAACGGCGCATGAGGGACTCCACATATTCTCGACCTATGACATGAGATGAAGTGGGTGGTCAGTCCCACGCTCAGCCGCCTTTATCTCCCAAAGTGCCCAGGAGTACAAAGGACAGTTCGGTACTCAATTCGACCAGCATATAATTTTATCTCTCTTTTCCATTCCATCTCTTCGTATTTAACCTTATCTACAGAAGGTTCTGTGTGAATCTTTTTTGTCTAGTTTTGACTCATCGATGGGAATGAGGAAAGGAGAGAGAGCAACATTTTTGCAAGAGAGAATTACACGATAGGCAGAAGTAAGTTGAGTGTTCTAGGTGCTGGGTGTTGAGGGTAGCATTTTGAAATGTCGTGTTTACAGTTCGTGTGAAGAGTTCTTCCACGAGAGGTGTCGATTTCACGTAAATATTCAATATTGTAACGATAGCATCAGTTAACTTCACCTAACACTACAGAAAATATTTTATCTTGTAAAATATATCTAACAATCTACACACAGGAAAGTAAAGTATAATATAATAGGAGCCAGCATAGTTTGCACGTGATTAACAAGAAACCAAGACTTAAAAGGCATAATTTGGGTCACTTACGTGACCAAATCAATAGAAAGTCTCCGAATCAATAGAAAGCGAGGCTTTTATAACCCTGAGTGTTTTAGTGTCAATATTACTGATCTAAGATCTTATATAGTGATAATAATGGACTTTCTAGATGATTGTACTTTCGTCGATTCACAGTTATTTAACATTCAAATTGCAAACAAAGGCAAGGTAGGCAATGCTAAGGTTAAACTTTAGTTTCCTCCTCAAAAGTAGTTCCAGATACGCAACAAGACGAAGTGAAGTCTAGTCAAGCTGAAATGATACTGCTTGAAAGTATTTAATACAAGATATTGATACTCCAAGAGAAAGTATTTAAATAGTAACACCCAATACTTTTTTGGAAAAGTTACGAGTTGATTGATCTATTTACTTTTTTATTTCGTTACATATTATATTCTTTGCTTTCCTCTGTGTTTAGTATTTATTAGGTTCTGTTATTGGAGATAGCTATTCCGAAAGTCATTTCTTTTCAATGGAACGCTCTCGTATACTTCTCTCAAAGATCTCAAATTATTCTTTCCTTCAGTCGGGTTTTGTTTGTCTTTTTTTTAAATTAATGACGTTAGTAAACTCATCTGATTGCGTAACATGACCACGAATCCTATGCGATAGACTTTAGTACCCTTCAGTGAATATCTGAGGCGATTTTAGCCATATTTGTGGAACTGTTTTTGTAAACATTTCTGTGTAATTTGCAAAACATCGCTTCTTTAATTATGTTCAGTCTCTGAACTCGCTTGTCAAATTAAATATTTAATTTCCTTGACAACATTGGCATTCTACTTTGAATTCTTTTTCGGAATTTTGTTGATTACTTATTCTTGTTCTTTAAATACTTTCTAGAGTGTAATCTTAATTTTATTGTAAATATTATTCTGCTTTAAATGTTCTCCACCTCTTCACACCGCACAGTGGGATAAATAAAAAGAAACTGAAAGTAACAACAACATTTAAATTTAAGAAATAAACTTGAAAACTATATTAAGTTGCAGTTAACTGTACCATAAACAATAAACCACTTCATATGTGATCCTAATATATATAAAAAAATCATTAGTGCACGTGCCCTCAAAGTCGTCCATTTCACCAGCATTGCAGGATACGTTTGTGTAAAGTTTATGTCCTAAAGTAAGATTCTAGAAAGAAATTTAGCTACAATATGTTGGATTTTGTAGTCCGACTAAAGCAAAATCATAATTTTAATATAGTTGTTAGCGGTATTCTTTCTTTTGTAATACATGCATATTGAAATCGTAACGTCAATGTTAGATCATTTTGCCAATTAATGGAAATCAATAAAAAATACCAAACGAGAACAAGCCCTGATTTTTCGTTCATGTAAAGGAAGAAATAAAATATATCTTCTAATACCTGATAGATTCTGCGCAAAGTCCCCCAAAGTGAGACAATACACATGCTCGGCAAATCATATAAAATCTTAACTTTTTATGGTATCGACAAATATCGATTGAATATGGGAATTTGAATATTAGACTTACTTGATTTTCGATTCAGTAGATGATATAGTGATATAACATGATAGGTTTTAGGAATTTCTAATTTCCCTGTTCGCAAAATTGCCAACAAATTGACAGAAATTGACCACAATTTGTGTACATTGCAGAAAAGCATGCGCTACAGATATTGCATAAGTAATAACTCCTTTAGAGGGATCATGTTAGAGATAAGTAAGACTCAATTTCCCTTTTTCTCATCAGTTTTCATTTTGGTTAGTTTTGCTTCATTTCTGGCAGTTAAACCCAACATATCCTCACACCAGTTCATCTTCCATAACAATTACGATGAAGGATCATACACTATCCAAATACAATTACAGCGTGTATAATAAAAGTAATCGAAATCATAATATGAAATTATATACCGAAATGTTTGCCCTATCTAATGAGATAGAGAAAATATCTGTAGATGCCTTTTGGAGGAAGTTCTCGAATCTATGGCAACGCATAGATTCACCAAGTAAGTCCTGAGAAAGAAATTCTCTCCCAACGGCATATGTTCTTTCTGCAGTTTATAGGTTTTCCTTTACTATCATATTTTAAGTTAATATTATTCGTGAAGAATGAAATTGAAGTAACAATATAATTAACAATAGAAGACAACTGAGAAAATGCGTGCTTTGTCAATTTTTAATCAAAATGAAATACTAACACCATCTGATTGGTATTTGAAAAGTCTTTTTAATGGATTATCATCAACGAAAATCACATGTATAATCCATCTGCTACAAGCTAACTTTTATTTGATGTGTATGTATACTCAATGCAAATTCTGGATTCTTTTAAACCCTATCCTGTAAAATAAAAGAAATCGACACAACACGTTTCATTCCTGTAGTATTGACAAGGTACTTGTGGTGTCGTAAAATTGGCAGAAGCCAGGGATGAAGAGTTTATCAAGTTAGATGATTATTTTGAACGAAAACACTAGAATGAGTAGTGCTTTTCATACGAATCGAAATGTAGATACGTATTCACAAAACAATAATAAAATATGTCTCTATAATTCTCTAATGTCTATGAACACTCATTTACAATATTAAGTAGAGGTTCGAAATACAAGCTCTCTTTCCTGCAGGAGAATTGTGTTACTGTATACCTAATAGTTCGACAACCAACATGACATTATGCACCAAAACATGGCATGCCAGGATATCCCACTATTCATTTGGAAGAAGAGGGAGTGTGTCGTTGAGCATAAATTACAGAACATCGACATAGATACGCAGAACTTCCATTCACACTAAGTTCTAATAAATATGAATTAATGCAAAGAAATGGAAAATATTAATATGGAAATTAAGCAGGAATCCTCAATATGCAATGCAAAAAGAACTTTTCTTATTCAAACAGACACACGCACAGAGAGAGGGAGAGATGGAGAGGGAGAAAGCATGGAAGAATATGGGGAAGGACGATACAAGATGAGAAAGGGAAAGAAAAATTTCCGGAAGACATTGAAATATATGAAATTTTAACGCTTATGAATATATAGTCTGTGTATATCCTCTGTCTCGTGTTTTTCTCTCTTTACGGGATACATCTCTTTTAGGAGCAATCTCGAACATAATTTACAGCGCTTAATTCCTTGAAGAAAATAATTGGATATCTAGGCGGAGAATCGAACCGAGAACCTTGAGAACGAGAGTCTTACACACTGTCCACTTAGCTACACAAACCATGAAAAAAGTGTTGTTAAATCAGCCATTAAACGCTCTACTGTCAGCGAGTAACCCCGATTGTATTTGAACTGTGAACTTTATTTACATCCTCTTGCATCTATGGCTCAGGCTCCCGGTTCCATAATAAATGATCTGTAGATCAAGATCAATCAGGAATTAATCCACACTTTTGAGAACTTACTGTTGTACCAACACATATCTCAGATTAATCCAGGATTAAACTAGATATTTCGCAAATCTGTGAAACGAGTGCTAGTTCCTGAAGGGTTGTGTGGTATATAATGGCTGCAAAAACAGTGTGGGGACCTTAGTGGCAGACAACAGCAACGCAAAACCACTCTCAATTGGAAGGGAACACCTCGCCTGGCTGCCACGTTTTCCTAGTAGTAGAGGTTTGTACTAGTAATCATAGGGTAGCACGTTCGAATCTGGTCTCGACATTTACTTTTTTCTACTTTTGAGTACCTTTTCTTAATATTTCTTTTTAAAGATAATATTTTCTTCCTAATTCTTTTAAAAAATACATTATTCTTTCTTCATTTCTTATTTTTTCTAACATAGCAAGTTTGAGAAACGCCCACGTCTTCGCAAAAAAAAGTTAGAAAGTGTCAAGTTAGGAATTGTTTTTCTTATTTTGCATTACTTTAAGACATTTTTGTCATAATACGCGAAAAAAAGAGCACAGATCTACTACTGTGATTTACTGTAACCTACTTTAGCCCTTTGGGAAATTAACCTTCAAAATCCCAATTCTTTAGGTTCCCTGCTGAGTGCTGACTGAGTACGGAAAATGGATATGAAACAACCAATAGCAAACATTTATTTACACAAGTGTTCAGGGCGTGTGCAGCTAACGAAAATGCTGGCGGGAAACACTCTGGGTACTTGTACTTACTGGTCTAGACGCATTACTTCCCAGGTAACAATAATTGGTACAGGAGACGCCATGTGCGATTTATTCTGTAACGTGCAGTAGACGTCTACAGAGGACGGTTTGCGCACAGTCATTTTCTGCATCTCGTTTACGTCGTTCGGAGACGTCTAGTGAAGATTTGTCTGATACCCTCACCGCATGAAGATCTCAATTGATTTTAAGTAGCCTGTTTGCGCGATTATGTTGTAGTTTCGACAGGTGCGTTTATGAAAAATTAAAAACGTATTTGTTGAAACGAGATTCGAGCCCGAGTCGCTCAGTTTGCAGACCTTCGCCCTATCGATTATGCCATGGGAGCCCAATGCAGAAAGCATATTTATAGCAGATAGTATTAATTAAAATGAAAGCAAAAATGCTAATATGGACATCGTGCAGGAATCATCAGTATGCAATGCAGGAAAACTTGTCTTCTTCAAACCCATACATATAGGCACAGAGATACACACATAGAGAGAGAGATAGAGGCAGAGACAGAGAAAGAATTAAAGCAAGAAAGAAAGAAAGAAAGAAAGAAAGAAAGAAAGAAAGAAAGAAAGAAAGAAAGAAAGAAAAAAGGAATAAGACTGGAAAAGAGCGAAAAAAGATAAGCATATACGAAGAAACGTGGAAAGAAAAATGGCAGAAGGCAGGGAAATATATGAAATCTTAACGCTTATAAGTACATAGTCTGCGTGTATACCATTCCCCTCCCCCTCACTCCTGTGTTGTTCTCCCTTCACGCGATAAGTCCCTTGCAGGAGCAATCGCGAACATTGTTTACAGCATTTAATTCCTTCAAGTAAATAATTTCATAACCAGACGGTGAATCGAAGCGAAAACCTTCGGAATTGCGGTCTCACTTGCTGTCTACTTAGCAACACAGATATTAACGAATGAGTAGTTAAATCATCCATTCAACTCACTATTTTCAGCCGTTACCGCTGTTATCATTTGAAGTTTTATCTACGGCCTTTAGGCATCTATGGCAAATGCTCCCCGGATCCATAAAACGCATTTGAACTCCAGATCAAGATCAAGTAGGGGTTAATTCACAATCATGACAACGTGCTCCTGCACTAACATATATCCCCGATTAATCAAAGATTGAAGAAGAGATTTCATAAATTTACGAAACTGTAGGAGTGAAGAAAATAGCCTAAAACGGTCTTCGAACTCCGGTCACTCAGTTGGCAGACAGTTGCTCTACCCATTACGCCACGGAAGTTCTTTGCAGGATATTACTTTGATATTCATTGTTTGAATACAGCACAATGCGTGAATATTATATATGTAGCCGTGGCTCCAAACGCGCTACATAAAGATGTGACATAAATTTAATATATCAAAAGTGACTTGTATTTTTACGATTAAAATTACTCATTGATATTTATATGCGCACCATAGACTTCGCAGTTGGTAGACGTACTGTCAAACAACTAAACGAGGTTGTCTGCTGGTAATCATCTTCACCCTTACTGCTATAAGGAAAAAAAATAAGCAAGAAGTTTTTGTTAAGAAACAACAATATATTAGTAGGTAAGTTCCATTGATCCTTGCCTTGCGAGTCTGTATAAGAAGCAAGCTTTTGTGGATTAGTGGGTAAGGTTCTTGACTCGAAAGTGCTGGGTCTTGAGTTCAAATCCTATTAAGAAATGTTTTTCTTCATACTGATGCGTTTGTAAATAGTATATTAACCATTTAAAAATAGATCTTGAAACAGAATGCAACGACAATAAACTTTACTGTCATATCTATATGTTTAGTAGCCCATACTTTGACAACTCAAAATATCTGATCATTCATAAATTACGTAAATCAAAGTAAAAGACATAATGCATAAGTATGTGACAGAAATTATAATATTTCCCGGAAAGGTGGCAAAAAAGGTATCAAAACTCTTTTAACGTTTGAAGTGAATCATTTTATTCAACTTTGTTTTAATAAATGATTAACAGATAATAGCGCCCTCGTTACTGAGACTTGCGACTCGGAAGGGAAGGATAGCATTGCCATGGGGATATTCACGCGCAGGCGCATTACTCCTTAAACAGTAAATATTAATCCTTATTCGTAAATAAAACTGACCGTGGCTGAATTCCAATTGCCAATTTGACGTGCTGATAGCATTTCGGAAAGTTAATACAGAGAACCTGGGAGTGAATCCTGATATGGTTTTTGTTTGTTACTTTTTAAGAAAAATAATTGTCTCCATTATATATATATATATATATATATATATCTTACTCTCCGTTATATGTTCCTGCTAAATTATAGCAATGCTGTCTTCCTGTCCTTAGTCGCAAGTTTGCTAAGCAGTGGATATGCTTCTGAACTACGACGTTAAAGCTTTTCATTTAAAATGTTCTTCCGTGAGATTCTGTTGTTTATTTTACAATTACGCAGAGTCATGATTAATTTGCGGACATATCCCTTTTGTATTTACCTCCTGCTAACAGAACGGTTTATCTGACATTAAGAGTAAGCTCACGAAGAGAATGTGTTCTGTGAGTCAAATTCAAGCAGGTTATAATTGCTTATATAGTTATTTTATCTCATTTCAAATTCGAAAGCTGCAAACATTGTCCGAAGCGTAGTATAGATTCTAATGTCCACTATAGCAGCAGAAGCTATGAATTGATGAGTTCAAAAGCAATGACACATTTAATTACTGAACTCAGAGTAAAATGCCATAGTTAAAAATGATTAAGGATATTGTTTCGAATCCCAAATAAGTATAAGAACATTATATGTATAAATGTTACTACGAGAGTAAGTCAAAAATTATCCGCAATGTAGCTATAACTATTCTTACATTGTTCATACTGAATTCTGTCCTAGTTTATTTTATTGTTATGATGTTGCGGTTCTGCTATGAAAGTTTGATCCGAATTCCTCCATTTGTCTTCCATTTGTTTCAGATAGATCATGGCCGCTCCATTAGAAGTTTGCACCAAAGAGGAACAAGGAACAGTGATCCGGTTTTTGTGGTCGGAAGCTGTATCAGGGGCCAAAATCCATCAAAGACTTTCGGCACAATACGGGAACAGTGTCTTGCCACAGCGGAGTGTCTACGAATGGATTGAAAAATTCAAAAATGGTCGCACAAGTGTTACGCATGAGGAAGGAGCTGGACGACCATCTACGGCCACAAATGATGACAATATTGAGCTTGCACGCGACATGGTTCTGTTAGACAGACGAGTGACTATTGATGAAGTGGCACTTCGTCTGCAAATAAATCATGGTTCTGCCTACGAAATCATCCACAACAGAGTTGGGTTTCATAAAGTCTGTGCAAGATGGGTCCCAAAACAACTCACTGTGTCATAAACAAACGCGCATGGACATCTCCCAAAAACATTTGGATCGCTATGGTAACGAAATTGACGGCTTCTTAGACACAATCATCACTGGTGACGAAACGTTGATCCATCATTACGAGCCAGAGTAAACGGCATAGTATGGAATGGAAACATCCACAATCGCCCAGCAAGAAAAAGTTCAAAACCCAACCATCCGCAGGAAAACTGATGCTTACCGTTTTTTGGGACGCAAAAGGCCCAGTACTGGAGCATTATCAGGAGAGTGGCACAACTATATACAGTTTGATTTACATTGAGATGCTTACTGACAAGCTAAAGCCTGAAATTCGAAGCAAACGCCGAACACTACTGTAGAAAGGTGGTGTGTTGTTGCACCACAATGCCCGTCTACATACTGCTGAAACGCTCCGGACGCTCAAGTTTGAAGTAATGGCTCATCCTCCGTATAGCCCTTATCTTGCTCCTTCTGACTACCACTTGTTTGGTCCACTCAAAGAGGCATTAAGGGGTCGTTGATTCACCTCGGACCAAGAAGTGAAGGACGCGGTACATGCGTGGCTCGCTGCTCAGCCGAAAACCTTCTTTTTTGAGGGCATCAAGAAGCTTGTGCAACGATGGACTAAGTGCGTTGAAAAGCAAGGAGTCTATATTGAAAAATGATGTTAATGTAAGTTTCCTATTTGTATTGCAACTTGCATTGCGGATAATCTTTGAAATGTTACTATAATGCGGTTATCCTTTCGAGAAACAGCAATCTGAATACCTACATGGATATCATAAAATAATAATAAATATAATGTAATATTTATTTTCGTTCTATGGACATCTGAATACTTATAAAGCACGGAATCATGGAATAATAGTTGACAAAATAATATTATATAAACGAGATAATTATTCACATATTAAAGATTACAAATACGTTTAAAATAGTTACAGACTTCTTTTCTCATATTTTCTAACCGTCTTAACGTTAACACCAGTGTCCATCGCTAAAACTTCGTACGTCTTTCCAGCCTCCCACTGGCCTACTATTCTACTGCGCTTCACGAGTTTCACCTGCCTTTTCATTTCAGGTCTTTCTGTCTACGAATTGTTACTAGAGAGACCATTATAAAGAAACGCAATCGTCGACCGCAGCTCAGCTCTTTCGTCTTTTCTTAATTATTTCGCAACAAACTTATGGGTCCATACCTGTATGCAGATTGTCTTGTGCTTCAACCACACATTGTATACGAATACTCATTTCATTTTGACAAATTACTAGTCTTATCATTATATCAGAGTCCTAGCATACTAAAATGAAACAAGCCATAGATGGATTTGAAAACACAACGCCCAGACCCTCCGTTTAGCGGGCGATCTCTTTACCTCTACACAGCTTTTACGGTTGAACCAATTTTATAGAATGGATAAGTGGCGAGGAAACGATTACATGAAATCTAGTTCTTCCTGCATGAATAATTTTGCGCGAAATGTTATTTATTCAGATATATACAATTATCAATTATTAGCTCCTCAGCTTTGACAAAAACTACATTTGAAAAGAGATTACAGAGTTACATTTCAGAGCAGTCTCTTTTGGTAAGGATTCTATTATAAGGCACTATTCTAACGACATGCTATTTATATTATTAATTTATGCATTTACGGCATTTGTCAAATATTATAGGCAAATGGCGGATTGGTTAATCAACTTTGAAGTTATCAGCTTACTTGCTGCCGTTTCTTAAATAGTCTTCAGGAGCATTAAATGTTTGTCCATTCCCCGTAACACCGGGATGTTTGCCAATGTGGGCCAGTATGGATTTTTAATTTCAGCCCCGCATCGATTGCTGATATGGACCCCAGATAGAATGGCAAATATTTTGCACACTTTGGCCCATATAGGACTGCCCCGTGTCGAAGACAAAACAACGTAATAAAAAAAATTCACGAATAGCGGGGATCGGTCCGAGTATCTTTTGCGGCTTGACACCGAACTCTGGCCGGTCAGATGATAGGCAGACGCTCTGAGCTGTTATATATCTCTTGCAATATCACGAAATGATGTTCATTCAAGAGTGTTCCTCAACTGCTTATAGGTCCCAGATTTTGGGTTTTTGATCAGCCCAGGACTGAGTTTTAGATGCCGACTAAGTTCAAAGAAGGACTGTGAAACCTCTTGTCTCGAGAACCAGCAGTCTGCGCAAAACAATATTTCACATGCATACTAGAGAGATGAAGGCCTACCACGATGCCAAATTTATTCCCGATCAGGCGGATTCAACACGGCGCGTACGATAAATGAATTTTTAATTTCTTTTCTGACAAACAGATGAAGAAAAGAACGAAACAAAATATTTCCAATAAACAAAATGTACCGTATCGTAATGTGTATTGCATTTTGTCTGCATGAAATGTGCATTATGTACAAACATTTATATAATATGGTTTTTATCTTATGTCGAAGTCAAAACTGAAGATACGTTTTTTTTTTTAAATTTTTGGAAACAAAACCAGTTTAGTGTGAGCACACACAAACTTTGAACCCTCACATCCCCGGAATCAGTAGTCTGAACAAAATAAAGGTCACATGTACATTGTCTTTTGTGACGAAAAGAGCATGAGAAGAATAAAAATACGCTAAAGAAAAAATGCATAGATTTTATACCTTAGTAAAATGAACATGCCACATATTTCAAAACGTAAATAAAACACGTGGTTACAGTATATCAATAATATGAACAAACGTTGGTGCAATAGTAAATTCTCAAAATCATGGACTAATTAATGATCGATCTTGATATGTAGATCAAATGTTTATATGGAAATCGGAGCCTAAGCCATAGATGCCTAAAGGACGTAAATAAAACTCAAACTTCGAATGGAGTCGAGAGTAACTCGCTAACAGTAGCGAGTTTAATACCTGATTTAACAACGCATTTGTTATGATCTGTGCAGTTAAGTGGACAGCGTGTGAGACATTCAATCTCAAGGTTCTCGGTTCGATTCCCGCCTATATTTCCAATTATTTTCTTCAATGAATAAAGCGCTGTAAGTGATGTTCGCGATTGCTCCTAAAAGAGATTTATTCCGTAAAGGGAAAGAAACACAAGACAGGGGGACAGAGAGAACGAGAGAGAGAGATAGAGAGAGAGAGAGAGACACAGGCTGTGTATTCAAAAGCGTTAAAATTTCGTTTATTTCCATGCCTTCTGCCATTTTCTTTTCCTCTTTACTTCTTTTCTGCTGTCTTTCGTCGCTCTTTCATCGTCTTCCTCCATGTTTTTCCTCCGTTTCCGTCTCTTTCTTTCTCTCTCTCTCTCTCTCTCTCTCTTTGTTTGAAGAAGAAAAGTTTTGTTACAATACATAATGACAATTCCTTCATGATGTCCACATTTTTATTTTCCTTTTATTTGCATTAATTATTATCTCTTAGAAGTTAACATAAATGTAATTTCTGCCTATCTATCTCGTGGTTCTCTAAATGATGCTCGGCGTCTCATCCCTTCTTCCTCCAAATGATGTAATATTCTGGTGTGCCATGTTTTGTCGCATATTTATACTGTCCTGTTGGATGTCTAATTATTAGGTGTACAGTGATACAATTCTCCTGGAAGAAAGAGCTAGAATTTCGTATAACTCCAACCTCCACTTAATATTGTAACTGCGCGCACAAGTTTTGTAAATCATTTGGGAAGTGCAAGAGGAAATTATTACCCACTCTATATTTACTTGTGTTACATTCTTCCTAATTAAATGAAATTGTTTTACAAACAGTAAAATATATTTACAAAGCGCAGTAATTGAGTATGTATAATAATACTTCGACAGTACCCTATATTGTGTAACATTAACGTTTACTTGTATTTCCCATAAAATGGAATATAATAGAATATTCTCATTACGCCTGAGTACAGAAAACATCAAGATATAATATTACATTATTTTTTTATACAAATATATTTGCAAACTCCATAATACTACAGTAAAGGCACCTCCACGAGTCTGTGCGTGTTTATATGTATTTATGGGTAAATTGTGCATGTGCGGTGGTAATCTATTCATAATTTTAACACCCCGAGTTATATAGCTATCTTTAATTCTCAATAGTCGTCTCAAAAGTACATCAATTTGCTTAGCGATCTAGTTTTTTCCGAGTTAACATCTAGTTTACGATGTACTATGATGGCCAAAATAATGTTCACATGACTTTGTTATACACGATTTTTCTCTAAGCCTACAAGATAGGCTACCCAACTAACGTAGAGTGGGCGGTGTGTGATTCTGAGAGTGTGTGCGTGAACGGGCAAGGGTAGGAATTTTCGTTTCTTTAAGAGGAAACATTATCACATGTCCTGGGTTCTGGAAAGATGTTCATGATTTCTTGTAGTGTGTAGCAAATAATAAAAAAACGTAAGCAAGTCATATTTGAAATACCAATACAGGAAACCTAACACCATTTTTATTTTAAGTGGGTCACTAGTTGAAGTGTATTGAAAAGTTTAATTCAAATTGTCCAATAGAAAAGATCCTTACCGAACATGGAGAATAAAAAATGAACTTAAAACCTATGGTTTCTTTCTTATTTCTTTCTTAATGAATTCCATAGAACACTAACGTTATGCACGAAAAACAAGAGAAAAGGTCTGTTTCTATCAGTTCTGAAAAATAGGGCACGATATTTATCCTTTATAATTTCTGACATTATGTTGTTATTTATGTTATTTTGTGTGTGCGTGCTTACGATATTGTGTGTGCGTGCATGTGATAAACATCGAAACGAGTATGCTTTCTTCCGAGCGCCGTCTGTCTGGTAAACAGACCCCCTCTTTCTCCTTCCTTCGTCTCACCCATACTGAAATCAGCAAACATCATGAGCACGTTTTGTTTTTCAAAATAGACATGTATTGGTATCGATAAAATGAAAGAATAGAGGCGAGACGAATCAATATACATAAGTTGATCCTGGGAGAAATGTTAACACATACAATGAAACATTGAAACCGATCGTATATCTGTTAGACAGAGGCAGAGAAATGAGAGAGAGAGAGAAGGGGAGATAGAAGAAGAAGAAGTACAGATAAAAATTTGGAATTTAAACGTAGTTAAAATATTAAGTTCAGTTCCCACAGTAAAAAGTTCAGTTCCCACAAATCAAATCTAACAACAAGAGAGAAGTAACTTTTGGATTTTATATTTTTTCAGGGTTATTCCAATGTATAAAGGGTGCTTCAAACATTCATTAAGTCACTTTCACAATGGAGACCAAACTTGGTGGTCAGATTAAATACTCATGATTCTAGTGAAACTCCAGAGTTTTGAGACACATCTAGGATAATGTCAAAAGTGTAACACACATTCTTTGTTTGGGCGAGGCTAGTTTGCAAATTCGGTGAGGCTTATTAAACATACTGGTTCGGAATACATTATAATCTCCGAAATTCCTAGTTCATAGATTTTCCAGACCGGGTCAATCGGTTTACGGGGTCACTTATGTTTGGGTCAGGCCCTATCAAAAGGTCATCAAAAGTGGCCCGCAATTAGCTCTGGAACACGCACAAAAAGAGATAGTTTGTGTAAAGTAAGAGAAAAATAAAGATAGGGAGAAGAAGAAGAGAAAGACGCAGAGAAGACACGATAACAATACATCAAGAAAGAGAGGAAGAGAGAAAGACCAATGAAAAACATGAAAACTAGATTATCATTATACCAAATATCACACACACTGTTTGCTCGGATTATGACCAGTGATGCTTTGTTCTCCACAACCCGAAGATAAATCTCTGTTTGAATACTTCAGTGTATGCGAAAAAGAAGCTGACTAGTGGGGAATTGAACCCAGGTTTTCAAATTAGAAGTCCAGCACGCTAGCGATACTCCACGGGTGAATCTCTAGTCACAATGTGGCTAACATACGTTATAGTGTTCTTTCTAAGGATAATAACAGGAAAAGTGCATATTTCTGATCAATCACGTGTTCTTAACCCCTGCGACTTGATTTGGACTTTTCCAACTAACATTCGTAAATCGTCTTTCTCTCTTTAGTGACTCAAGTGCTTCATCCCACAGTCGGAAATATTCTCCGTTTTGTATGGGAAGTAAAGTAATGATTAGATTATTCACGATTGCTTTGTAAAAATATCTTTAGCGTTAACAGGATTCGAACCCATGTTGGTTTGTTTTCGTACTGAAATGCCCAGCGCGTTTCTCCTACTCCATTTTGCCAACGATCTTAACAGCTATGAATAACCAAGTTCAACTGCGAGGAAACTGTAACACTGAGTCTATGTGTTACATTTTGTCTGTATGTATTGTGTGCTAAGTAAACACATTTGTATGCGTGTCCTTTTTGTCATTTCGAATTATGAAATGAATATATTATGGCAGTTTTAGGAACAAATCCAGTTTAGGGTAAATATTGCCACATTAAAATACGATCACTTATTGTCGTTTATTTTAACGTGAATTAGCCTGAACGAATCTAAAATCACCAAAAGAAAATTGTCGTTAGCAAATTGAGAAGTTAAAACTTCAATTAAAAGTTCTAATACACTTCTTGCAATATAACAAGTTCAACGTAACACAAATTTTAACTTTTGACAGTTTGTATTGTAAGCATGATAGCGCGCAATCTGAGCCTATTTTGATTTAACCAGTTTCAAAATATCCTGTTCAATTTTTGTGATACATTTTCAGTCACAAGTTAGGCACCCATCCTTCCCATGTCGGACGCTCTGCGGTGCACTCAGCCTCGTGTCAAACTGAGTACCAGAGTGTTTTGGTACTCCTGGGCACCTTGAAAGGTAAAGGCGGTCGAGCGTGGGACTGACCACTCCACCTCACTTCGTACAGTAGGTCGAGATATGGAGCGCTACCCCCACATCCCCCATGTGCTGTTCACGGCGCGTGTGTATCGCACAGGGGATAGCTTTACCTTTACCTTTATTGATTCGTGTAACTGATAAACAGACCGATAAAAGCGAAAGTTTTCCAGATATTTCCATGAAATTTGCTACAATTGTTCACAAAAACCACTTTTAACACGGTGAAAATACTTTTACAAAATAAAATTAACCTCCTTTTGGTAGTCCAAACTGAAAAGTGAACAAGATCGAGATTGAGCGATGCTACGGTACAATATTTTGTAGACAGAAATCGGTGTCTGACTTAATGTGTTGGTACTAATTAACAAAATTAGACAAGGAAAAGTGGTCTTCTGAATTAACATTGTTTTTCCCATAAGCGAGATTCACTTTTGAGTTTGAATTCCCGAAAAGAGGATTAAAATGTAGTTTAGGAACATTATTCTCAGTATCAAAACTTAGGGTCGTGTAAGCAACTGTAGAAAAATTCATGAAAATAACTTTAGAACTTTCGTGTTTACAGGCCTGTTTCTCAGTAACACGAACTGATAAACAGTATATATATATATATATATGTGGGGGGGGGCTCCTGCGTAGCCTAGTCGGTAGCGCGCGCGCGAGCGGTCCCAGGTTCGATTCCCGATGGAGGCTCAAATATTTCGGAGTTGACCCAGCATCGTGAGGATAATTGGGGATCTGCTGTGAATAAAAGACAGTGGCGATCACAGTGAGAGCTTCGGCTCTCCTCTCCCAACACGTCTGGTCAGCGTGGGAGCAGTAGACCAACTCTTCCCTTCGGGGAGAGGCCTCATCCACTAGTGGATTGAATATGGCTGTGATTTATATTTATATGATTTATATATATATATATATATATATATATATATATAT
>JAGDQP010007642.1:0-66360 GCA_022664845.1 Lepisma saccharinum | reverse complement strand
TTTTATGCCATGTTAATTAGGGGTTGGAAAAAAGGTGCCTCTGCTATGTTAAATAGGGGTCGTAACCTTGTGTTGGAGGGTCGTAGCACAGTGTAATTTCTGCTATGCACTATGTATGGTTAAATCTCTTCTATGTTAAAAAAGGGGTCGTAGTCAATCTCTGCTATGTTAAATAAGGTATTGTGTTCGTAGTCTTTTATAAATAGGGGTTGGAAAATGTGCTCGTAGCCTTTTATAAAATGGAGGTTGAAAACAAGGTGTTCCATTTCTCATACCTGGACGATACCCATGACACCATGTATCATACAGCCCTGGACAATTGACTCCTGGCTATCAGGCGGCCTAGGAAAAAGAGGCCATTTTTGAGAAAACCGGGTCAAGTGCCGCCCATCTACTGGCGTGTTTATCAGTTTTTTTGTTAATGAGAGGAGGTGGGGTAGAAGTTTCTTTCGACCTTTCACCATCCTGTGAAGATGGACTTCTTCCTGGTGATCGGGGTACATTGTTCGGTGACGTTCGGTCTGAGTTCGACACTGGACGCTTTCGGCCACGACCTCTTCCTCCGCGTTTCTTCGAACCACGTTGCTTCCCCCTCCGTAATTCATTATTTGTTTCTTGATTTTCTCTACCTCCTGATGCTGATTCGGTTCTTCCATCCTCCATTTCTTCAGAGCTTCGTGAGACACTTCCTCGGGTTTCTACTTCCTCTTTCGTAACGCTTCGAACAAAGACTGGTTTCCCTTTACCATCATCTTCTTTGCTCCGAGAGGCTGAGGGTCTTCTCTGCTCCGCAGCTTCATAGATAGTATCCAATTTCCGGACAACGTCTAGCAAATCAACTAGTGTGGTGAACTTTCCAGATGCCAACTGTCGTTGATAAGATATGGGTAATAAGCTGATAATAGTACTGCAGATCTGCGTATCTGAAGCCAGTACATCCAAATCTCGTAAACGTCTAAACCGTTCGGTAACAAACTGTTCCACACTTCGATGCACGCGTGGATTGAATTGTATTGTTCTGAGGCGAGTAATAAAGGAAAAACTACTTCCTCCGATTGGTAGAAGGTGATAAAGGCACGTCTAAAGTTTGCATATATATGAAAATTGCCAATTTGTGAATAAAACCAGGAAAGTACCGATCCTCGTAGCACAAACGGAATAATTTCTAACATCTGTCCAGACGGGATTCCCACTAAGCTTGTTTCTCGGTCGAGCTGAGCCAAGAAAGCACTTGCGGTCATGTCATCACCATTAAGAAAACAGATAAATGATCGTAAATCTGCTAGGCGAACCTTGATTCTCCTCTCCGGAACTTGCGTCTCTGATTCACTCTCCTCGAATTCCAAACGCCTCTGCCTTACTTCTCTCTGACGGGCGCTCGATCTTCTTCCTCGTTCTCGTCGATGGTTTTGATTCCTGCACTCGATGAAGCTTCTCCGGCGTTGACTTCCAGTCGTACCATCCTCTGTTGACCTTGGTGGGCTGTCCTGTTCGGAATATCCGCTTTCTGGTCCTGTACTTGATTCTTCACACATCGATTTACACTTACCCTTCCAACATTTTTGATAGCTAAGTTGGGAGAACACTGAGATATAACTTTTTCTGGGGTATCAATAACAACTGAACGCTGTGAATTCTTTATTCACATCAAAGCATTGGCCCGACCCACATTCATCTACGTAATATCGCGATACGGTTTTGGTACTATTTGAACCTGAACCTGGATAGGATGTGGGTACCTTACCAATATGATCCTCTAGCTGTCGTTCAACTCGTTCCGGTCTTACTTGGTGTTCCTCCATGGTCCTACATGTAGTAACTTCCCATTCCTCTAACCGCTCTTCCACCAGTGTTGCCTGCTCGTTGATTTCCCGGCGTCTCCTGTCGCTGTTCCTTGAGTTCTTCTCTTAGCTTCTGTTGTTCTGTCACCGGTTGGAGTTGTTCGTTGACTTCAATGCTATCTCCTGAGGTTGTGCACGTATTTCTTCTCGCAACTTATCGACATCTTGTTGGAGCTCCTGTCTCTGGGCCTCAATTTCTTCACGCATCTTCTGTTGATGTTTAAGGATCTCTTCCCGCAACTTCTGCTGATGTTCGTTCATCTGCTGAAATTGTTCATTGATTTCATTACGTATCTTCAGCGGCTGTTCCTTTAGTTCATCTCTCAGCTTACGGATGTCTTCATGTGTTTCCTTCATTTGTTCCTGGATCTCTTGTCGTTGTTCTTTCATTTGTTCTAACATCTGGAGTAATAATGATCCAAAGCTCTCTTCTTATTGCTCCTTAGGTTCGGGTGATTGCGCTTCTGTACACTGAGAACAGACTTTCACGCCTGTGTCAGATTGCTCCTTCTTGACGCAAGAACTATCGCCCCTGCCAACGCATTCGACATGATAAGTCTTACGACACCTGAAACATGTAATAGTGCCACTGTCCAGTCTATTCTGTCCGCAACATAACAACCTAATTGCCTCACGTTCATCCATACCGGTAGTACCAGTAGATTCAACGAATTGCGTTTCACTTTTAATTGGCTTCATGGTGTGGTCTTCCATAGTTCGTTCGCAACAACCGTTGGTGCCTACAAGTTCTAATACAATGGTGAAAGTATTATATCCAAGATTAACACACAAAAAAGTATGCTGATCAAATTCGTAACACGTTAATCCTCTTCTTCGTCCCGGGTTTCGGCACCAAATTAATATGACGGTTCCTGGTAAGTGAAGAATTTCCTTCCTCCCGGAGTACCAAACCGTATGATAATTTACCGGGCAGTATTTGAACGTGTACGTCCCACTTCTTCTGTAAGGAGCGCCGCAGGATAATGTAGCTTCTGTGGTTACGAGAGAAGGCAAGGGCAACCCTACTACTCGCCCTTGGAGTTCTGTATAATACTTTTGGACCAGTGTGCCGGTGAATTCCGGAAACAGATGTTGGAGGAACGGTAATACCGATAAGAAATCCTCTGAACCCCAAAATACCGTAAAAACGCACCAAAATCACAATACAGATGAATGTTTGCAAATGGCGCGAAACGGTTGCGCACCGCTTGGCGAACGTTGAAACACTCGAAAATGGGTGAAAAACACTGTATTTAAGCGGAAAATCGCATTTTCAGCATTTGGAGCCCCGCCTCCAAAAACCATGGATCAATGTACCATTGCTACTGACTCTGACCAAAATATTGAAAAGTATCACTTTAGGTTGAAATTCGCGAAATAGCTTAATAGAAATGTTTTCTTCAGTATTCCAATAAATATTAACACTTTTTACACCATTTAGAATACTTTATTACTATTTTCTGAAATCGAACTTTTTCCACTTTTTGGTATTCCACCGGTATAAAAGGTAAAACATACACAAAATCGCTAATAATCTTTTATGCTACTACAAAACGATGAATATGATCAATATTTGGACAAATTGCGCGACACACACGTGGTTATTCTTATGTGTGCTTTTCCTTCTGTATGGACGTAACAAAGTTTACAAAATATGAGTGCGTCAAACCAAGAATAAAATAAACAATAATGCACTCTACTAATAAAGAAGTGATCAAATATGAATAATGTTTATCTTAATGCTTTTGACATAAATTGCAAGAAATTATCGTCAATGAAAATTTTCATCGGCCGGGTACCCGTAACGCGTTGAGCCCAACGTTACAGAATTTTTACTTAATTTTACTATTTTATATTTTTCTTATACTCTTGCTACGTTTACGTGCACCTGTTCTCCCTGAACATTCGAGTCCGATGATGTATATTCTATACTCGACATGCACCACAATATTTATTTTCCATTAACAAAGTATATCAATATTGTACTTCACGTGATTTGACTGAGTACAATTAAATTTCTCGAAATACGACTTTACTTTCTGAACGTGCTTTGTTCACAAATACCCAGTAGTCATTGATCGAAAGTTATTTTGTACTTTAAATGTCTATTTAAAATACGTCCTGTAACAGTTTGAAGAGATTGTGTTTCTATTATCACAATATCTTTAATAGTATTACATTTACTTTCACGAGTTAAGTTTTCCCTAATATTAACTTCAGTTCAATGTAATAGTTCCACGTGAGTAATTCTATCGTATCACGATATTACACAATTTACGCTATTAATATATTTTTATAATAAAGAAGTTTTGAACTAATTATTCAGGTTCCTTGCAAAGCTTTTTTTTTTTACAATTCTCGTGTTTGCATTGATTTTCTGTTTGTTTTCAATGTCAATGAATGCTAGTAAATTAAGACTTAGTTTATTTCGTAATCTTGTGATGCATTTGAGTTTATGATGATGAATAATGTTGTCTTAGATTTGCCATACTATTATATAATTCGACAACATAACACAAATAAACGTACTACTACTACTCTGGACTAAATGTACCAAAAGAATAATAGGATCCTTTATTTAGTTTGAATTATATTTCTTTAGTTATTGCCCAAGAAAAGCTATCTAAACAAAAGCAAGTTAGTAACGCGTATCGGTGATAAACAACGAACGTTAACAATAGCGTTCCGAGCACCAACAATCCGCGTCTGATCACGTGACTTCTTTCTTTTCTCGAGAGCACTGTTGTCAATAAGTAAATGATGCGAAGAGGCTACGTATGATCTAATGTCATTTCACTCGACACAATAAAATATATCACAATTTCTTGAGATTGCAAATATTCACTGCAAATATGTACTTAGATTTCAATAGGCTGTATATAATTAAGAGAAACAAAAAGGGGTTACCTTCATTGCTGCATACTACTACGAAAAGAGGTATACATTACTCAGCTCTTTGCGGTGATTATCCCAGAATTTCATCCTACTTTTGTGTTTCTGGAAATCCTTAGCGTTTAGTGATTCCTTCACACCACAAGTTCTGTATATTCGCACAATTGCACTTGTACAATAGCAGTTTTTATCGCTGACACACGTCTTCACGCTCCGTCTGGGCGTAGCGCAGAGTTCCTTCTGCTGTCTCGAACGATGCAGTGTTACCACCTCTCACGGGCAGAATTGTCCAACACAGACACGAGCATACGCCGGGCGTTGACTCAATCGTCTCTTCATGCATGCAAACGATGCTAATGCGTATCGGAGTATAAAAATTGTTTAAAAAAATATACAATTTTCACTAGATTTTGTTATAAACATGTGAGGGCGAATTACCTGTCCGTCACACAGCGTGTACAGTTATTATAAATAACGTTGTAGATAAGGCATCACCTTGTTCTACTCCTCTATAGTATTTAAATTCACTGCTGTTCTCTTCCTCAATTTTCACCTTGGCTCGTGTTTCCTCCAGCGTCATTTGTGTCAGTCTGAGTTTCCTGGGTATTTTGAAGTTATGCATCGTTTCTAGGAGCTGTTTTCTGTCTACTGTCAAATGCTTTTTCGTAGTCTACGAATAGTACGTGCAGATCTACTCCGTGTTCGAAGTGTTTTTCTGTGATTTGTTGTAATGTAAATAGTTGATTAGTAGTGCCTCGGTTTGCTCTGAAGCCACATTGGTATTCGCCTAAGACGTTCTCCGTATACTTCTTTAGTCT
This sequence comes from Lepisma saccharinum, assembly GCA_022664845.1. NCBI lineage: Eukaryota > Metazoa > Arthropoda > Insecta > Zygentoma > Lepismatidae > Lepisma > Lepisma saccharinum. The sequence goes on along the minus strand of JAGDQP010007642.1, from coordinate 60,809 downwards.
TTCGTTGATTATTCCTGTGAGAATCTTGTATGTCGTATTTAATAGTGCAATGCCTCTGTAGATGGCGCAGTCTGTCTTGTCGCCCTTCTTGTGAATTGGTACTATTATACCTGTCTTCCAGTTTTCTGGCATTCTTTCCAGTTTCCATATTTCTGCTATAAGCTGATTTATTTCTTGTTTCATTTGCTTCCCTGCATGTATGATCATTTCTGCTACTATCTCATCTTCTCCCGGTGATCTACCATTCCTTAGTTTGTTGATTGTTTATTTTTTCCAGTGTGGGTATGTCCTCTGTATCTTCGGTATTGGTGTTTTCTTGTTCCGTTGTTTGTTTCTCGTTATCATCGTTTTTATCATTCGTGCCAAGTTGCTCCTGGAAAGATTCAGCCCATCTTTCTAGCATCTTGTTTTCTTCTTCTATCAATTTACCGTTTTTATCTTTGCATCCTATCGTCTTTCCTTGGAAACCTTTGCTGATCATCTTGATCGCATTTTCTTATTTAATTTTGTTTACTTAGGTTTTCTATTTCTTTTATTTCCTCTGAGTTTTTCTCTCTTCTTTCGTTTACATGTTCTATTTGCTTCTCTTCTTAGTTCTCTGTACCTTTCATAATTGCTTCTAGTTTCTCTTTGAAGCATTTTTTGCCTGGCATCATTTTTACTATCCATCATGTTCTTGCACTCATCAAACCAGCTTCTATGTTGTTTTCCTTTCTTCTGCCCTATTGTCTTATCTGCTGCTTTTTAAAGCGTTGTCTCGATTTTTTTCCACTTTTCTTCTATTGTTAAATTTTCGCTGGCTGTTCTCCACTGTTGCATTTTCGTGTTGATTTCCTCTTCATATGTTGTTCTGCTATCTTCCTTCGCGAACTTTTCTGTGTTCCATTTCTTCCTGTTGCTCCTTTTACTATACTGCTTTTTGCTTATTTTTTTTCTCTGAGTTTGGTCTTAACAAGAAAATGGTCTGAGTCAGTTTGGTCCTCTGTGAGCTCGTACATCAATTATGGATGTGGAATGCCTCTGGTTCGTTAGCACATGGTCTATTTGATTGATAGTGGTGTTGTCGGGTGATTTCCAGGTGCCTAGGTGGATTCTTTTGTGCGGGAACCACGTACTTTTTACAGTCATTCGGTTTCGAATTGCAAATTCTTTTAGCAGCGTACGGTTTGGGCGCTTTCTTCATGGAGTGTATGCGTACCAGTTACCTTGGCGGTTGCATCCTTTCTTCCTATTTTTGCATTGAAATCACCTAATAATACTATCATATCATATTTCGCTATGTTGTCACAGGTTTCTTCTAATGTGTCGTAAAATTCTTCCTTTTCCTTGTCGTCCTTTCCCTCTGTTGGTGCATGAACTGTTATTAGTGATATGTTCTGAACCTTCCTTTTATTATTAATGTGCTTATACGGGGGGCTATTGGTTTGAATTGTAATACATTCTTTCTTATTTCTTTCGTCACAATGAAGCCCGTATCTATTTTCCGGTCCTTGTAGGTGTGCCGCTATAGAAGAGTGTGTATTCTTTCTTGTCTATTCTTCCAGTTCCGTTCCATCTGATTTCTTGTAATGCAACAATGTCTATTTTCTGTTTGCTTACTTCATTTGCTATTTCTTCCATTTCCCCAGGGATCAGCATTGATTGTGTATTCCACGTTGCCAATATCAGGTCCTTATCCGTTCTCCTAACGTCTCCGGTTATCCTTCCTTTACGAGGCAGATGTTTCGTTTTCTGAACAATTATTGTTTTACAGGGTAGAGTTGTTAGCCCTACGCCCAACCCCCTACCTGGAGGACCGGGATTTTTCTGTCGGGGTTTTCTCCCTTATCCGTATTGTCCGCGACTGCTTATTCGTCAGGCAGTGCCTGCTTATTTCGCAGCTGACCCCAATATCTGAGGGTCTTTCCACTATCCGGAACCTGTGGACGCGCCCGATCACATCCGGCATACGTGGACCTTTTGAGGTCCCGGGGATTTTGTTTTATGGGTATCTAAATTTGGTAAAATTGAACACTTCAATGCCTAATTTTGAGCTTCTCATAATCATACCAATAAAAGACTCATCTTCCATATACATGCATTTCCTGAAGGCCCATCGTATCTACTTTACGGCAGTATAAACTAGAACGTTCTATGTGTAATATAGTGTGAAACCTTTTTTTCCAAACCACTGCAAATTCTTATTTTTGGACGCGGCGAAGAAACACGGTTCTAAATTCAAGAAGGCTACAGATGAGGAAAAAATTGACAGGCCAACTCTGGTGAAAATATGAAAAATTAACAAAATGGTCGAGCGACCACACCTTGGCTGATTTCACGTACAATAACCCACATATAAATTGACAATATCATTGTTTAATGGCAGCATTAGCCGTTACTTTAGTTTCCAGCAAAGATTAGAATGTTTGTTACTCTCACATCTCCTTAATTACACTAATATTAATCACTATTTTGATTATGTAACTCAATACTGCACGTATCACCATAAAGAGAGTTTTCCCACTCTAAATGTGATGGTTAAGAAAAACACATGATACGTAGCAGTTAAACTATGAGAAGACACTAAAGGAAATGTTGATCCATTTTGTCTTACTGAGGCAATAAGGCAATAACAAACATCGGCCTGAGTCATGAATACGTAAAGGTTATAAATAAGAACTCAAAATAACAAACATAACCAAGTTAAATAGGTAAGTAATGTTTCACGCGCTTTATACGCGTATTTTACCCAACACGTAAATAACAGTTTAATACAGGTAACTACACAACCCTGATGATACAAATCTTTGACTGCGTTTAGGATACTTGGCTGTGTTGTTTCTACTGAAACTTCCCACGGTTACTATTTATTATTATCCAACAGTAGAAACTCTTAGGAACCTTAAATCTCTGTAGAAACTTTGAATTGCCACACAAGACATTGTTCTGAGAAGCAAACATGCAATATCACTTTTAGGATGGTCGAATTAATAAATATGTGGCATTGAATTGGCAAGAAATCATTTGTTACAGTCTAGCTTTTACTACAGCCTACAAAATAGTTTAATTTGAAAAAGAAAAAAAAACCTTCAGATTTCATATACTACAACCAACAAAATAAAATAAAACTATGTTAGCAAAGGGATGTCTAACATGGCAAGTATTTCACTTTTTACAAAGTCTTGAATGTGTATCACCAAGTTTCATTTCAGTATTTCCAAATTTTAATATCTGATAGCATGAGCTAAAGAAAAACATATGGTTCTTTTCTCCACAAACCAATATTATGTTCCTGTTTATATAAGAAGCTAATATACACTTAAGATACAGAGAAGGGTAGCTTTCTAAATTTAAAATAAAAACAACGAAGCTTAAAAAACAAAAATTTATTAAATACTATGCCGCAAGTATACAGATGTGCCCAAAGCATAATAAGCCTTACCTAGGGGTACAATAAATACAAGACTTTACGCTCTACTAAAGAAATCATGCAAACCAATTAGGAAAATGTACGACAAAATACAACTAACCAATATACGGTATGAATGTCAAATAAAGTGAGATATAGTGAAACAATAATATTCTTAACGTTGCTCTTTGAAATGTAGTTTTACCTTTTGTACAGAAAAGGATATTCAAAAGTCAACATCTTTTGAATGTTTTTTCTCCAAAACTGTAATACTAACATAACTATTATTACTCTCCATTAGTTTATTTTCTTTATGCATAACTTTAAAAGCCGCAGCCAAAGATGACAAGGAGCTATCGCATACAATAAACACAATTCAATTCCCCAATGTAGTCTTAAATTGAACGCACGTGTAACCAGAATAAGTGAATGAGAAAAGATATCATGAAACCATCGAAAAATGCAACTGTGAACTGCTTGAAAACTGTTGATTCCAAACATTACGTAATGTTAAGAATGAATTACTGAAAAAAATATTTCCAGATCTCGTATACAACAGAAGAAATCCTCAAGTTCAACCAAAGATTATGATAACCGTTTAAAAAAAGTTAAATCTCATACGTGTATTATACTCTGAATTAGTAACAACAAGCATATCCAATACATACATTATAACAGAAAAAAAAAACTCGCCTTCCTATAAAAGCTTTAAGTTCAAGCAAAAGATAGACAATAATTTAAAAGACGCTTCCAAAGAACAGCGATAAACAGAATTTTTCACTCAAACTCTTCTTTCTTAAGATATAACTAAACACTTTTCATAATTTTCCTTTTTAGTTTAAATAAAAACTCTAAAAGCATGAAATTTCCATTTTCACTATATCTCACCTTTGGCTATGCATACATACTAAACTACATTAGCAGTTCCAACATGCAGCTGTAAGTCTAGCACGCAGAAATTCACTGGACCTATAGTTTTTTTTTTTTTTTTTTTTCATTAATAACATTATTGTAGGTCAGATCCAAGGATCTAATGCAAATAACAAAGAAACAATGAAATACACAAGCACAGTAAAAAAGGAAATGATTTTTGATACACATTAATATAGTCTCTTAAGAAATTTATAAATACTTCCAATGACTATAAATACGGATAATAATTATACTCAAATCAGTACCAAGAATAAAAAACAAAAATAAAATGCACTTGAATTACTGCTTCCTGTAACTATAGTCTCTGATATGCTTTTGACGGCCGAATGTGAATGGACAATAGCACCGCTCTAGAGTACATTCGAAACAGAATTGAATGGAAGCGACGATCGAAAAATTCAGTAAAAGAGGAGGTTAAGTAACTAGCATTAATCAGTGTTATTTAGTATTAACCACGCGAAGATGAATAAATAATGTAAAGAATAAGCAGTACACCATTTGCAAAGCATTACAAGGTTCAGAACAGAAACTGATACGTAATGACTAGATGCGTTTTATCATGTTTAAATCTACCTTTCAAGCACATATTTTTCTTTGTGCTGTTTTTGATTACTTTCTCTTGTTCCTTACTTAATTCACATTGTTCTGAGATGCATAGGTCATCGGCATCTATGGCTCATCTAGTTATAAGTATGAAGGATAGCATCTTTCCAAGAACACACTTTCAGAGAAGCCAGTGCGCAGAGCGTTATTCTAGGAACCGTCCCCACATTCGCTCAATGAAACAGAAAAACCCTCGAAAACCCTAGTAAGGATGCCGCGAATCTGCATGCCCCGACAATATTGATCCCAAGATCACGATTTTAACTACTAAGGGACGGAAGTTTATACTTTTTTATCGATTAAATTTTACAATTATGCTCCGAGTTTTTCTTAACTTAAAAATACAAAATGATACTAAAGCTTAGAGCTTCTAGACCATGATCTCGCTAAATTGAAATTCAACACACATGAAAATATACAATAGAAAAAAATATATATGAATCAAAATATCACTTCTCTCAAATCGAAAATCACTTCAATATGCTACTTAAGAAAATGAAATAAACCTCACTATGTAATAAAGTTAACCATATATTCATTTTAAAGCTACTGATCTAAGAATCAGTCAAATAATGTTCTTTCATTTAATTAAGACAGCTAACAAATGTTCCAATTACATTCAATAAAAGTTATACAGAATTATGAAGTTTATTTATTTTTTTTAAATATGCCATGACTCGGCTTTACGTATTCCAGCTGTTTCACAAAATTATACAGCTCATATCAGAAAACAGAAAATGAAGCCTGTAACCCAAACACTTGCATCATCTATGCAATATGAGAAAATATATTTAAGTTTCTCACATTTTCTCATTACTTGTCCTATTCCTCTCTACTGACATTCATAAAGTTACGTAATAGCTGCACGAAATATTGAGGTACTTTCGAAAGATGCATCATAGAAAATTGGACGTGAACAGATTAACAAGGTTGAGAGACCTAACTTCTATGTATATAAAAAGCTATTTGAACAAACTTACAGAAAAACAGGTCCCTTGTTAAGATGTCGAATAGGAAAGCAGCAGACAAAAAAATCTACTAAAAGAAGTACGAACTGAAACTTGAAAAGCTTCGAAAAGTTCATGAAGAAACATTTTTTGGCACAAACTTAACTATTTTCATATCTTAAAAAGGTTTATAAAAATCAGTACAAAACAATCAAATGAAGTCAAACTTACAGTTTCCCAGCATCATTCCCTAATTACACAAGCGTATAAAAGAATTACTAATGAATACTATGATCGGACAGTGTTATATATTTGATTCACATCAGTTAATACTCTTTTAAGATTCAAAGATACATATACAAATAAAGGGAGCACTTGTTTATATACCAGACCTTACTTTATTGATTTACATTTAAAGTAAATTATGATTTCTTCAAAAACCCACCTATGACTTTAAAGATTGCTACTCTGTCTCTACAGAAAGTCATGTTTTCCCCATCAACATTTACTGGAGTAAAACCCCGAATTGTGCAGTATCCATTGTCTACACTTATCCAATACCTCTGTCTAGTTTGCTTCAAAACAAAGCAACTGGATTAAGTCAAACTTCACAGAAAACAGCATTCTTTGATAATATTTTCCATATCGGTTTATGGTCTGTTGTGTGTGTGTGTGTGAATAACTGAATGCGATAAGAATCTCGACCCAAGTTGAGATATTTTAGATAGAACTGCATGTCACAGTAAAAATTCTTTGATTTGGAGCTCTATCACTTGGAATATCTCCTTCCAGGTTACACTTCATATGCAAAACTCAAATACTCGGGTAAGCTTTACTACTCACTAAATGCAGGTACATTATTATATGCCTGAAAATCTAGCCAAAGGTTTCTTGACTTGTACAATAGTTGAAAAGTAATTTCTTTCAAACAAAGACCAACTGGAATCAGGATAGAGTCCACTGCAGGTATTTCGTAGTTCATTCATATTTTTTAACCCTTAAGAGTGATTTGTAAGTTCATGAAAGAATTGCGGAATGAAATTTCGAACATCTCTCACTGGTACTCCTGCTGAACTTATGCTCTGTGTTGCTCTTGACATTATTTTAATGGATACGAAGGCCACAAAAAGCTTTCTACCAGAGACAATGAGTGAATCTGTTCCTCATTGGGGGGTAAGATATGAATTACAGCGACATGTAAACATGAATCAAAATCAGTGTTGTATAACTGTAGTTGTGTGAAAACTAGAGCATCTAGCTTATTCGTTGCAACAAAAAAAGTAACGATTACTCATTTTGTTCTTTAAGAGTTTTAAGGACACCAGATTGTGAAGAACAGAACATATTAACTTTAGAAATATAACAGATTCCTTTGGATTAAATGGTGAAGCTCCCATCGACAGTACTATCAGGGATAGTTCGAAACGTTTGGGACAAGTATACCTAGGTTTATGACATATATGAACGAGAATTGGCAGCAGACGGAATGATGAATTTGTCGAGACTATTTCTACGTTTGAAAGGTGCTGAAAAACTTATTTCGACTAAGTGGAAAATACCGATTTGGTGTCAGGATCAGACTGAAGTATATGGAAGTGTGAAGGCAGTCTATGCTTAACTGTCGTTAGTTCAGTAAGAAACCGAATGACTAAAGGTGAAAGGTTACTGGTACTATATATATGTGTGTGTGTAGCTATCTATCTATATAGATATAGATATATGGCGTTTCCTTAACACCAGTCCCGCACCTGTCCGCTCTGTCCATTTTCCTTCCTACCAGTTGAAAACGCAATTGCGAAACGTACTTTTTTTTTATTGTTTGTGTTGTTATTGTACATCTGTCTCAAGAATCTACCATGTAAGTATCCTTTTTTACTACCTGTTTTACCATTTTATACATACATATACATACATATATATATATATATATATATATATATATGAGAACGGAATAGGTGTAAGGACGCACCTTGGATTTTAGCCTATTCAGACCTGGCGGTAACAATTGTAAACCTTACGTTTCTACAATGATGTTTTCTCAGGAGCAACGGGCATGTAGACTGTTTATACACGATTATGAACATTAGCTTATATTGTATTCAAGTTGCTGTTGCATCATAGTGAATGGTCCGTGAACAACGTATTGTAAATCGTGCGTGGTGGTGGTCCTTTGTCCGCAGCTACTTCTGCATGTAGTTTTTATTCTAATTTGTTAACAAATTATTTTAAGTTATTTCTAGTTCGTAAGAATACTTGGATGGCATGCAGTGAAACTGCAAATGTGCGATGAGATTTATAATAACATTGTTTTTGAGAAGGTATAATGTACACAATTATGTACAACTGGATTCAAGTGTATGTATGTGTCACGTAATGTCACTCTCGCCAAACTAACTCCATTTGGGGCCGCTCCTCCCATTTGCACTTAAAAGCATCACTTATTTTCCACCTTCCTGACAAATCGGGAATTTATAATATATGAATGTGACCTACATTTGAACGTGATTTATAGAAAGCAATTCCCACTGACTGGCTCATCACCGTCACGCCTACGAAACTTGAAATATTGTACAAAGCTCTTAAGCCCTAGACTGAGAATAACAGAAGGTTATGAGAAATTTATTCACTGAGGGAATTTCTCACGTAACTTTATAATCGGCAGATTTAGAACCGTGATATGTGATACGAAGGTTACTTTCTTATATCGAGTCAAACTATTTCCAGGATGTCCACAATGTAAACTACACGTGTCACCAGCTAGAATTCCTAAACAGTCCTACCTAGACACGTTGATAAAAACCGAAGTTACAAAATTTAATTCGATCCAAGTAAGCTATATTGTGTTTAAAAACAAGTTAAAAAATTACATTAAAACTATTACTGCTACCCAATGCACGGAAAAACTTCCATAGCACGGTAGCGGTGCCACCGAGACAGCAAGAGGATCACCGGGACGATAATGACCCTAAACAGAAAGAGCGGAACACCCCAGTGAGTGTGAGTGTGTGTGAGTCTTGCTACCAAGACTCTCCGCATGCTTTTAATCCTACAGGTTATGTCGCGGGGTGTATCGTTCGGTTTCTGTCTTTACGAGATATTTACTGCGGATCGGTTGTGTATATAAGAAGAAAGAAAGTGAAAAAAGACGAAAGGAAAGCGCGAGAAGAGTTAACAGTTAGGATAAAAAAACAGCGCGACCACATGCAGCCGAAAAAAAAAACTTGTATCGGTTCTAACTATTGAAGAACTAACCTGGTAAACCACTCATGTATAGAGCGTGGGTAAACACAGGTATTGTTTGTGCTAATTGATTCCGATTCAAAAGGGGTCTGTGTATGATAGTGGGACGGCAGTGTTTGTTTTTGTCTACTAACTACTGTAAGGAAAACAAAAGTGGTTAGTAAACAGAAGTGATCGGTTGTTGTCAAGTAAAAGTCATCGGTTGGCCTGAAAAGAAACTGATGTGGTTATTGTGTTAGTTGCATAATTTTAATTGTATAAATTTCTACTGTTTGTCCTAGACCACCACCAGATTATACATATCGTAATGCTCCTTTGATTTCTATATGGTAGAGACAATTGATACACGGGAGTGGATTTTAGCCTTTAACCTTTTATTATAAAAGATAGTAACGTTAAGAAAATTACCGTCCCGTAGGAAACTAATTTACAGTATTTAAGATAGAAGGATGACTTCTATAGGCTTCTTTTTTTCGGTGTTTGGTAGGGGATTAGGAATGAAGGATAGCACCGGTTGCGTAGCCAACCTGGGTGCCAGGAGTTTATACCAGTTGCGTAGCCAACTGAGTATGCTGAATGGCTCCAATTGCGTAGCCAACTGAGTGTCGTGTATTTCTACCAGTTGCGTAGCCAATTGAGTACGAGCAGAAGTTAGGTTAAGGTGAGAGTACACACCGATTGCGTAGCCAACTGAGTGTGCAGGAAGGTACCAATTGCGTAGCCAACTGAGTACCAAGGAGTGTTCGAATTGCGTAACCAACTGAGAAGGAGAAAGGTGAGGAGCTGACCACCCGAGAGCGAGTGATCCCTTTTGCCCTGCGTTGGTCCATTTTATGTGATTTTTTTTGGGGGGGGGGGTCGTCTTTGTTTTCCACCTTTGGCGACTTTAACTCCATCTGATGTTTACTTGTAGAGTTGACTGTCGTTTGCACTTATTTATGTGTCACTACTTGTTTACATCACTTCTGCACATGTTTGTCCTATAAACACGATTGCTTTATTTACGTAATATCCACGTGTTCAGAATATACGCGGGATATTGCATTTTCCCTCCCAGGGAAAACAGTGAATAAGAGTAAAAGTTTTGTGAACTATTTTCTGGCTCACTGACGTGCATTCACTCTTTGTTATTATTTTTTAATATTATGTTTATTTATTCCTTTTATTTAATATAAAAATATATTACTTTTTATTTATGTCCTAGTTGAAACTGATACAAATAAAAGTACCGGGCTATTGTTAGCTTTCTACTATTACCTTGGTAAATTGGGGTATATAATGTGAAGCTGTCCTAGTGTTTAAAGTACATGGATGTGGGATACCTGCTTAGCCCTGTGACAAGACGATTGTTTGTAGCACTTAAAGTGATGTAGAAGGAACGAGTGAGATTAATAAAGTGATCGAAAATTGTGTCCGATGAGAGTTGACTGCGTAAATCGGTGGTTCGTGTACGTCGTGGACAGTTAGTGATAAGTCTCAGGACGCGGTTTTGAAAGACCTGGATTTTTTGCAGGTGCACTCAAAGATTAGAGAGTGTATATTCTCTAATTCTTGGTGCACTTTCGCAGCAAACGCCCAGGGAAGCACTGCTGCGTACGGTAGGATTGGCCATATCACAGTCATATGTAAAGCTACTTTGCTTTTTGTGTTTAAACGGTCAGATGTGATTAAGCCTTTCAGTTGGGCGAGACGGCTGCTTGCCTTTTCTTTTTGAGTGCCAATACGTCTTCGGAAAATTGACTCCTTGGAGCCTTCCTAGGTATTTTACCCGGTTGGTGACGACGCTGGGTAAATAGTACCGCACACTTCGATGAATTAATTTACCACTTCGTGAACAGCCTTCAAAAAGAGTACGATATCGTTACAAGTATACGGATGTCTCTTTTGGTTGTGTAGATGAGGCGTATACGACAGTGTCGTCTGCATATAAAGCTACATTCGTACCAGCCTGTTTTGGAATATTATTAACGTAGATTGTACAGAGAAACGGACCACGCACAGAAAACATTGGGGTACATCGGCTTTTGTTTGCCGTGAAGAGGGTTTTGATCCTTCATCTGCACGAAGAAGTTCCTATATGAGAGATAGCTCTTTAGCAAATATATTAGATAGTCTGAGAATTTTTTCTGCATAAGTTTGTATATGAGCCCAGAATGCCAGACTATCGAACGTCTACTCTAAGGTTTATAAATAAACCGAAGTAAATTAAGATTTTGTTAGTCCCTCCCTGTTGTGGTGGCGTACGGCCATAAAATTTTCTCCCCCCTCCCGTTGCCGCTATTGTTGCCCTGAGGCGGTACGGGGGTGTATTCACGAGAACAATGAACAACATTCCCATTACGCGATGATGTAAGTCGGAAGTTGCACCACCGAACAAAAATTAAGTATGAAAACTAAGAAGTTCTACCGAATACCTAGAGGACTCCATACTAGCGACTCTAGAGTGGATGGTACGAAACAACAAATATTCAATCTAAAATCATAAGTTATAATCTACTTCTGCAATCACTTTAGAACTGACTTCTTGTATGGAGTGTATTTGAAACAATATGGATTTGAAAACATAAAGTATCTCTTTTTACATACCAAATCATGAAATCTTCAGTGAACGCGAAACATAAGAAGCCTCAAGCTTGTGGTAAGCTCCGACTTAAATTATACTCCAGCCGGGAAGTGTTGGAACCAAGAAAGTCCTGCTACCTGAACGGGTTGGAACTTTTTCCATGCATGCTGCTATCCAAAATGGAATTACATTTTTCTATTCGGGACAAACCTATGATGATGCAGAACTTCGAAATGAAGTGAACAAAACGGCTAGGAAACGTTTAATAGAACGGAGACCGGTATTAGACAGGGTTTTGACAGCTCGCTTTAGGAGTCGAGTAAGGAATATTACAATTGAACAATTATGCTCAGACTGAAACAACAGAACAAGAAAATCGAGATAAATTCTACAGCCAACTAAACGATGTCATAAATTAAGCAAAGAAAAGATATATAAAAATTATAATGGGAGACAAGAATGTCCAAACTGGACCGGAAAATGCAGAACTAGAGCACATAATCGGTAAGCATGGAATAAGTAAATTAAATTACAATGGAGAAAGACTAATATTTTTTGTGAAAACCATTAATTAGCCATTTTAGGTACTATATTTCCACATAATAGATGCCATAAGGTGACCTGGTATCCCCGAACCACTATACACAAAATCAGATCGATACCGCAATAACCAGGAAGTTTAACTCTAATGGACGTAAGAAATAAACGAGGAGTCGACTTTGCCAGCGATCACCATCTAGTAATTGTCAAATTTAAAATAAAGATAATAGCGGCAGGAAAGACATTCGAAACGAAACAGAAAATGTTTGACATCCAAAAATTAAGACAGAAAGAAAAACAAGAACAATTTTCAAGATAGAATTAAGAAACAGATTACAAGCAATGACAGTAACAGAAGAGGAGTCAACGAACTAAATGGAGACAAGTGAAAGATATATATCTAGAAACTAGCGAGAAAACACTTAGCCACAGGACCAATCTTAAAAAGGACTGGATATCAGAAGACACGTGGGGAAAAAGTCCAAAATAGAAAGGAAATAAAATCTAAGATCAACGAAAGAAAAAGGAGAAATTAAAGAATAAATGCACAAAGATAGTATGAGGATGAGAACAAGCAAATGAAGAGAAATGTGAGGAAGAACACGAGAAAATGGATAGATGAAAAGGCTCAACAAGCTGAAGAGGCAGAAAGGATGAGACATGAAACAAATATATGACATTATGAGGAAGGTATATAGGAAGAACAGACCGATAAGAGAAGACAATGGAGATCTGACAACACAAGAACAACAATTAGAAAAAAGAATGGACCACTTCTCCAAAGTTCTGAATAAAACTGAAGAGCAAGGAATAAGTTAAAAGCAAGAAGAGAGACAAGAAGCGGATATAATACACACACAATCACCAACGAGCAAAACAGCTAACGGAAAGGCCCCTGGTATGGACATCAGCCCTGAGCTACTGAAAACAGACATAGATACAACAATAGACCTACTACATCCACTAATAAAAGAAAAAAAAATGGAATGAAGAAAAGATCTACAAGAATTGGAAAGAAGGTACTATAATCAAAATATCTAAAAAAAAAAAAAAAGACATAACGGATTACAACAATGTGTTCCAAGTAAGGTAGTATCACGAGTAATGTTGAACTAGATAAAGTATGCAGTAGAAACGAGCCTACACAAAGAATAAACTGATTTCCGAAAACACCGTAGCTGTGTAGATTTGATCAACGCATTGAGAATTATCCGGGAACAAAATAATGAATTTCAAACAACAATTGACCTCGCATTTATACTTTAAAAGGCAATCGACTCGGTCAACGGAAGAATCATGTGACAAATGTTAGAAAAATACTGAACCTGATGAAGTATATGTACCAGGATTTTAGATGTACAGTCCTACATGGAGGTAACATTTCAGAAAACATCGAAGTAAGAAATGGAGTGCGGCAAAGTTGTGACCAATCTCCAACAATATTTCGACTTGTATTAAACAATGTACTGTGGAGGACAATGGGTAACAGGAAAAGAGGGATACAGTGGGGATTGAATGAAAGACTCGAGAAACTCGACTTCGCAGATTATATATGTTTATTAGCACAAAGATTCAGCGACATGAAAGAGAGATTAAGGAGACTTCAAGAAGAGACAATCATAGCAGGTTTGAACATAAACATCAACAAAGCAAAGGAAATTAGAATAAACGCGCTAACAATATAAAAATTACCATAAATAATAAAGAAATAGAACAAGCTGAAAGTTTTACGTATTTTAGCAGTATTGTTACCAAAAGCGGTGGATCGAATGAGGATATCAAACAGAATTAAAAAGCAAACGCAGCGTTTATGAAGCTATACCCGATTTGGAGAAACTGTAACATCTCAGAAAAAGCAAAAACACGCATATTTAATACTAACGTTAAAGCAGTCCTATTATATGTCTGTGAAGCATGGCGGGCTACGAAACCTAATATGAATAACATCCAAGTTTTCATAAATGGCTTTCTAAGAATTATAAACACAAAATGGCCAGACATAATATCTAATGAAAATCTGTGGAAAAAAAATTGAACTCAAAATAAAATAAAAAGAAATGGAAATGGGTGGGACATACTCTAATGGAGCAATAGAAAGAGGTACTATACTGAAACCTCAAGGAGCTAGAAAAGGAGGATGACATAAGACCACGAGAAGAACCGTGGAAGAAGTAACATTGGAAAACGGAAAGACCTGGAAAGAAGTAAGCCACCAGGCCAAGTTGGAAACGTTTCACCGAAGCCCTATGTTCCAAACGGAACGACAGGAATTAAGTCAAAACTACTGTAGGTAGTTTACGGGTAGAACTACCATAGTGTACTCTTAACGATAGTAGTTTAATGTAAGCTTTTTTTCACTTTTGCCTTTTAACGCGCCTGATGAACCTTGATTGGATGAGTTAAGTATTGTGACTACGTTCTTTTATTAACGTGTCCAAGAAAGGTTGCTTTAAATCTTTTAATTTATTTGGATATTTTCGGGGGGTTTCCAACTTCCGGGTCACAGAGCTTGCCGCAGTGCCGCTTTCTTGTAGCTACCCTTAACTTACGTGGAAAGCACTTTAAAAACCAAAATTTGACTTAACAAAGTGTGGTGAGTTAGTGAATACAGAGTTGTCAGGTGCTACGGTAGTAATAGCAATTCATAATACCTTCTTTTATATTGAGAAAAAAAATGTAGCTTGGTTATTCTGTCGAATAAAGCAAATGATAAGAACTAAATCTAAGTAAGACTCCTTTCACAGTCAGGCATCCGTAGCTACGGACTACGGAAAATGGATCCGTATTGTTTATGATTTTAAGGTCCGTTACACAGTCATCCATAACACGCGATAACCATATTTCTTGTTAAGAAAAATCCTTTTTTATGCCGCAAAAATAGAAAGTGATTGAAATACTCATTTCTTCTTGGTTTCGCTGTCAAAGCGTTGCCAGACCTGATTTTTAGGAACATCTTATCTTGAATGAAGTTCTACAACTTCATTATTAAAAAAAAAAAAAGAAAGAAAGAAAAGAAAAGAAAAAAGGCGTTAAAGACCAATCGGTCCTGAGTTTGCCCCAACGCCATCCTGAGTGACGGCAGTGTGATCAACGCTGCGCACCATATAGCCACGAACAGGCGTTTTAGGGGCTTACCAGAACTAGTGGTCGTCACGTCTTTATTCACATGACTCCCCAGTTTTTCTCACGACGCTGTGTGGACACCGAAAAGTGGGACCACGCGGACATGAGTCCAACGCTCTAACCACTAGACTATGGAGCCCCTAACTTCTTCATTGTTACCAAGCCAAAGTCCGTGACTAATCAATGGACCACGAGGTCTGATATAATAGTCTTTTTAAAAAAAAAACAAATTGTATAGAGTGGAGTGAATTTCGCCTAGAACTTCTGCAATATTTTAATCTTCAGGGGCCCCGGAACTTACTTATTTTTAATTTAAGCACTGGTAACTCCGCACTGTCCATTTCCAAAGACCGAAAAATTTAAATGGAAACTTGTTTTTAAGGAACAACACTACGCGTGAGTGTGAAAACTCCTACTTGATCAGTTGAATTAGCTGCTTCCGTAGTCCATCTTCCGTATAGGGCTCTCCGTACAGAGCGTGCGCCTAGTAAGGATGACTGTGAAATCTCCCATAAGAGCAATGGAATTAGGTGCACATCCGTAGTCCGTTGATATGGATGACTGTGTAACGAGCCTAAGGATGTATGTGTAGGAATATATAATGATGTTTGTTAATTTTTGGTAAATGAAAAATGAAGTGTCTAAGAATGGAAACTAAATATTATTCAAAATGCCTCTGTGTTGAAAGCTGGCTCTTTAGTTATGATATACCATGGTTCTTTGGTGAACTTGTCAATACGTTAATCAGATATATGATGTGAGATGAGGTAATGCTATTTTTAGTTTCATTCAAGTGCTTAGACAAATCAGAAACTGGATCAGAAGTTTTGGCATCCCTTACGTGTTCTTTAACCCCCCGGGAGTTTTGATTTTTTTATTAATTTATTTTATATTTATATATTTATTTTCTCGTCATACCACTAGGTTTGATCACTTTCACATGTAATTTCATACACTTCTAACAGTAGAAGAATCTAACTGTAGTATCCTTTAAAACCGGTAAATTACTTTTCAACATAAACTCATTGTTATTATGCACGGAGGGCCAATAATTCAAATGAAACTCAACTTGTGCTGTAGCCCTCTTGAACGTTGAACTTCAGAAATGCAAAGCTTTTCGCCCTGGACCTCGGGAGTGTCGACAAATGTTTGGTTTGGTGTGAAATATGTATATTAATAATGTATTAGGTGTTCATCACCGTTATGTACATGTTAATATATGTATGAAAAAATTAAAATGTTCTTAAAACTCGAAGTGTGATAAATCCTAGGTCTAGCAGCAAAAAGCCTTTTTGAAGCTCAACGTTTAAGAGGGCTACAGCACAAGGTCAATTTTATTTGACCTTTCAACAGTTTTGGGAGGACATAAAGCTGATGTAATGTGGTATTGGTTGAAAACAATTTTAGCTCTTACGTGATATTTAATGGGTAATTTAATATAAATGAATGATGTTTGCATTTGGTGATTTTGCTTGCTGGATGGATTTCCTAAGTCGAGGCAATCATGTAATAGTTTCCTGCTATATCTATTTTTCATGCCTGTAAGAATCACGTCATTAATTTTTTTTTAAGTTTCACTTGTGCGAACACAATTTGTATGCACGAAGAAAGAAAATTTAGATCAATTCTGAATTAAAATTTGTTATTAAATGCATTAATTTCATAGGCAATATAATATTGGTATATCAAAATTATAGTGAACTTCACACTTCTTAAAAAATTTGAATTATGTACATTCCAAAATTTGAAAATGAGCATCAATAGTCTCTCAATTTTCTAGTATTAACTATCACCAGAAACCATAATAAATTTCAAATTTCCATTTTCAGAAAACCTACGACTGACACAAGCTACACATA
This sequence comes from Lepisma saccharinum, assembly GCA_022664845.1. Lineage (NCBI taxonomy): Eukaryota > Metazoa > Arthropoda > Insecta > Zygentoma > Lepismatidae > Lepisma > Lepisma saccharinum. Next base: position 43,613 of record JAGDQP010007642.1, on the reverse strand, counting down.
CTTATTAAGTCTTGTCATGCGACCACTAACGCAAATGTATATTAAAAAAATCCTTTCTTCTTAAAAAAGTCCCGCGTATGTTAAAACGGGCTTTCAACCAACACATAACACTTGCTTCATATCCTCGAAAACTTTTAGAAAGTTATTTATCGGTTTAAAGGATTTCGGCCAGTTATATTCTTAAATCAGTACGACCAGAAGAAAAATAACTTGTACGAACGTGTACGAGATGTAAAAATGTCTACTCCAGTTTCAATTTGTCCAATCACTTAAATTAAACAAAACATATCATTATCTCATCTTGCATCACAAAACAACCACACATATTGACAGGTCTGTCAAAGAATCATGCTGTATCATAACAAAAAAAAATCGACACAGACAGGGGTATTTTAAATAAAACCTGGTTCTGACACTTTATTAAGCGAAAGTTAACAAACATTCCATTATAACACACATTAAGTTAACTTCCAAATAAGCAAAGGTTATTCTTTACTTTCACTATTTTCTTTATTCAACAAAATAACCAAATACGCAATTTCCATACAGTGTAAAAACCAGTATGAACTGCCGTTTCACTACCTCAGCACCTGATAACTCTGTATTCACTGACTACACATTTACACCGTGTTTTGATTTTTAGGTATATTGTGTTTCTTTCTTTCTTTTTTTTTTTTATCTTTTGCGTTCTGATAAAGATCGTTTACTATAGACCGGAACATCAATGTTTATCTAAATAGTGTAAATAGTTCACTACCAAAAAGCTACAGAGGATACACACCTAACCTTTTTCGCATTTACAGCTTCCTAATGGAATTTAACCGTTCTTAAGTTACTTGAGTTTTGGATGTTGTTTACCCTGAAATTTAATATATCTTCACATGAAAACTAATGCATGTATTAGGAGCAGTCAATAAATAACGAAACAGAGAATATTTCACAGTAATTATTTCACTAATCTTAAAAAGTATTGTCCGCAGTTGTTTAGGCATTTATGCCAGTGTGATACTAGCCGAAGAATGCCATGCTCGTAGAAATCCTTCGGCTACTGTTTGAACGAATTGCGCACGCACACCGTGACTTCATCGTCCGTTTGAAACCGTTGTGTGCTTCCACTGAGGACTTTGCCGTTTGGTCTTGGGCTCAAAGTGGTGGTAACCAGCTTTCGTCACTGTTAACATCTGTTGAGAGAGAGTTATCCCCAGCGTCGTTGTAACGCTGCAGCGATTGCAGAGACATGATCATGCGACAGGCCTGTTGTTCTGGTGTCGCTTTCAAACTGAATAAAATGGACGCAGCCGCTGCTTGGTTAGCATCCTTTTCACATTTGTTTCGGGACACATACGTCATCTAGCGAAAGAAACATGCGCTAAACGTCTTTCTCACACTAGTATCTACATTTCAGACCCGTCTCACGTTTTATCAATACCATAGTGCTCGTGAGGTATCTTCTGCCTCGTTATTTATTGACTATACCTAATATACTGCAAGCTGGTGCGTAATAGTTGTAATAAAAAGTTTATTTTGAAGCCCGTGAAGACTTCGTTCTGTGTACAACATTTATCAAGATGCCATGGATTATGTACACTCAATTCAGATTCTCTTATTTGGTGGTACTGGACAGACCTACCTCATACATCAAGTTTCACGCTTATCGATACGTCCGCCCTTAAGATAATAAATGGAAAGAGCAATACACTGACAACCAACCGTCAATCAATCGCTTTGGTAAGGTTCTGAGACATCTGTAAAACCTAGAAGTCTGTACTAAGCCCGAGGAAAACACCTTGACCATCAATGTAGGTAATATTTTATTAATGTGATCAAAATTCAATTATGGATTGATTATTAGGAAACGTGTAACATTATCACACACATGCGATTCTGTGTATTACGAGATCTCGCATGAAGATATTGAACTAATCTACCGATTTCTGTAGCTTCCACAAGATTTTTCCTTTTATATTTTGCACTGTTTTACGAGAACTACAGAACGAGAAAGCAATAAGTTAAACGTTTCTGAACTACAAAAACAGAACTAATGATCCTGCAAGCTTGAGAGCAACATATGCCAAGAAATGTAATTTTGGATTCTAGAACATTTCACGCAAAACTATGCAGACTCAAGTTTTGAACAGATAATTACAAATCGCGAAACGAACCTTAAAGAATATATTAATAAATAAATACACCACATAAAACTACACAAAAACGTCACTTCTATAATTAAATATGATGTATTGCCATCGAATTTCGCAGATTATTTTAATGCTTTATCAAGACAAAAACACACTTATGCATTACAGGTAAGAAAGATAGGGAAAGTGACTACTGTTCTATATTCATTATTTTCATTCCCTACCTTTCTTACTAGTTAATCTTCATTAATTTATACCTGTCTAATGTTAAATAAACTCTGCATTAACTAACAATATTTGTCTTGAGAAAGCTGTAAAATAACTGCTTTTAAAATTATGACCGCTTCATAAATAGATGTCGTCTTCTTAATTTATAAGTGAATAGTGTTTGTCTTCATAAAGCGGTAAAATAAACTGCGAAACGTGTTGATAATGCATCGTATTTAATTTAAAATGACATATCACCAAAATGAGAACTGGAGACAATAGCACATAAGCACAATTTAGAAGAATCGCACCGCGCAAAAATGTCTACAGTTAACACAACGTTAGTTTTTGAGTTTTTAGATGTGAACTGAAATTTAAAAATCGCTACGGTACACTTAAAACTTACTCATGTTAATTTACACTAAATAACGAAAAGTAGCCTAGATAAAAAACGTTCAGTAATAACAGCTGGATCATCTTGAAAGGCAACCCGTGAACATACCGATTATTGCTACATTCTTCCCAGTACTGTGCTCCATCACGCTTAAAAAATTAAGGAAAACTTTTCTTTTACGCACTTCGTGAATATATCTTTTGCCATACATAATGCCAGGAGCTTTTATGTTTGTTAATATGGTTTTATTTACTTATTTAAAATAAGGCACTATCCTATTGGAGAACGTCCTTGCTTTTCTTAGTCTTGTTGATATATTCTCACATTAAATCGCATTACTACTCCATATATCTAATGGATTTCATTGTTACGTAGAAAGAAAAAAGAACTTTTAAAATCTAAGATTATTTCAATATTTTCCCTCCTATGCATAGAATGGCTAGTTTTTCTTCCTTAGATACATTTAGCTAAAAAAATTAAATTAAGGAACAATTTCAACACATGTTTTTTTCTTTTTTCCTTTTACACTACTTTACATTTACATCAACTAAACGACATATTAATCTATTTTCACAAGGGTTGTACAACAACGAGTATTATAGTATTACCAGAAATAAAAAACTTTAAAATATAACTTACTATTGCACGGTTTATAGACTTTATTAGAAAAAATCTGTTAGCAAATTAAAAATACCATTGTAATGTATATCGTTCGAACATGAAAAAAGTACTTCGGATCTACGCAGCAAATCACAAAAGATAATAATGTAAATGCATATAGTTAATACGTAAACATCGCAGTATTACTCTGTAGTTATTGCACATGTCGCTGTTACAAAGATATCTTTAATTTTGGTCACTTACAACACACTTTATTTCTGACATTAAGTGGTAACAATCTCACCTAATAGAAAAATATATATTAACAGTATATGTACAACTATATCGCTGGTTAAAACTCTCTCACTGTTTCTTTTAGTTATGCTTTAAAATTAACATCAATAAAAATATATTTAATCCCACTTTCAAATTTCAGCATGCAGACAGAAACAGCCATAGAAAAGTAATTAACCATGCACAATAAAAATATGCACAAGAGAAATAGGTACAGATATGGAGGTACTTAATAGGCTCTGTTATTAATACCTTTCAATATTACGTTCTTCCACGTCTTTAACAACATAATTCTCTTTCCTATGGACCTCATTACTCCTCTCGGCAACCGGAGATGAATTTCCGCCCTCTCCCTCCTGAAGCGTTTGCGCAGACCCCTTCGTCCAACCTCCCATTTCCAGATCTTCTTGCTTCCGTTCTTCTTCTTCCTAACAAATGAAATGCGAAAATGAAGTAAGTACATATGACAACGTACTTCCTACAAAAGTCATTCATCATATGAACCCACGAAATGAAATTTGAGAACAAAATAACTACATACGTATAATTTCTACAAAGGCCACTCATCAAATCAATTGTTCATACTCGAGTCAAATGCATGCAGTAACCAGAATCTACCTAAAAATTCATGTTTTTACCTTTCATAAAGCAAGTCTTCCCAAATTGATTTTTAGTCAAAATTCACTGCACGTGGATTATGCTGTTGTCAGCAGATACGAATTTAAATTGAAGATTTAAATAAAATAGTTAAAAGCATTGTTGTTAAATTTGGTTGGAATCAGATGGGTCCATTCCGGACAACAGTGAACATTTTTTGAATTCCCGTGATGACGTAAGTTGTAAGATTTTGAGGGAAACTTATTAATCCAAAGATCTATGTATAACTCAGTGAGCCCCTAACAGGGAAATATGAGTGACAATAGCGCTCCTAGTGTCAGGGGAACGCAACACCAAACAAAATCGATATTCAGTACTTTGCGTGGCTCGGCACGTTTGGTTCTAAATTGTAAGTCGAATGCGATAAACATTTTTCAATTTCCCGGTTCTATGATAGCCAAACCTCAAATGTTACCATACATCATGGCCTAGTGAAGTCTAGACTGTTTTAGGCATGCAATAAGCATGACGTTGAATTAGAAAATAAAAGAGCAAGTTTTTTTTTTTTTTTTTCTGACTCAAATGTTATGTTTCAATGCAACAACGAGTCTCCTGTTAATTTTTCCTCCACGGTCATGCATGTCCGTGGCTACCAAGGTAAGCCGTTAGGCCAAGGTTTGATAATGTATAATGAAAACTATACGACTTCTATCGATGTGTCGCTTTCAATGTTTATTAATCCATCAGAACGTAATTGTGTTTGGATACGGAAAATACAAACAAATTAGATGATTCCGAAAACTGTTATAGCGTTTTCACACAGACGCCCTGACCAATGTTGACCCAGGTCGACTCGGGAAACTCTGTGTGAACAGAAGCTGAGTCGTATCGTGTCAACGCGTGCCGGCATTGGCTCACTTCAACATGCGTGCTAAACCGTGCTAGGTACGCTCTACCATTGTGTTTTGTTACTATCTAAAAGTAAAAGCAGGTTTAAATCGATTACAATAAATATGACAAACACATCAAATTAATAACGTTTAATGGAAGCTCATAGAAACAAGGCGTTGCCCACTGTCGCGCAGAGCTCCTTGAACTATAAGTAACCCTGACAAGGGTTTGTTCCGAAATTGCTAGCTTCGTCTGGTGGTTAACGTAGCAGAAAGCTGATCCAGAGGTCCCGGGATCGAATTCTGGTGGCTACTTTTACATATTAATTTTTTTAACTTTTTTCTTTTATGTATATACGCATTAGGAAATTAATAATATTAGTGACCAAGGCTCCGTGGAGGTTAGGTAAGTCAGGTACGGTGATTTGTTGTTGTTATTTTTTCTTATTGCACACGCGATTTGGACAGAGACATTGTTTCCATGTGGGTGTTCCTTAGGGGTGAGTCATCAAATTTATGTTCTTATTAATACAGACATGTTTATCCTTATTCGTACCTGCCACTTAATAATTTAATGAAAGAATACTTTGTAGTTAAGTAGTTGAAGTGGAAATACTACTATTAGTAGTAGAAGAACTCATTTTGGAAGATCTGAGATTTTATTACAGAACAGTAAAACTTTGTCATGTAAATACATGTTCTGTGCAGGTACAGTCTGTAGGCCTACTTCGTTTAAAGGAATCAACGTAGTAATATTAAATAACATGTTTTTATATTTATAGCGGGTAAACCGTTCTGGGACCCATATCTCTTCCATCTTGGAATAATAAATCCAATTTCCGGACGATTGTTATACTGACACAAAACTTGATAAGTTTAACCGCAGTATGTTTTCAAGCTAAAGATTCCGAACCAAGCGTTAAGGGATTAAAAGTGTAGATGGCTGGCCCACAATGTGTATAATATTACAAAAATGTCTATTTACAAGGGTTTAATGATATTAAATAAATAACCATTAATATCATTAAACCTTTGTATTAAGGTTTGTATATCGCCTCGTACTGTGGTGATGCAAAGCTGACGATACTAGAATGGAAGCTGATTGGTAAGTCTAGCCATCTGCATCCCTCTGTTGTTTCTTTAATTTACATCTAAAACCTTGTTCCTTGAAAATTAACCCGGAGCGAGCTCGAAAGCTTGAAGGTTATTTAAACCTACACAACAAGATCATCATGAAATCGGTAGGTAAGCGTTTAAAATATTTATTTTGAAGTAAAACTTCGGTAAACTTTATTCTTATATAAGCCAGTCTAGTATTTATATGGGTCATTTTTATGCATGGCAGGGGCATGGGTGTTGATTTTAATGGCTAAAGGGCGAATCGTGACGGGCCGAAGTCCAAAGACTGGCCCATATAAAAATAAAGTTTACCTAAGTTTTACTTCAAAATAAATATTTTATACGATTACCTACCGGTTTCATGATGATCTTGTTGTGTAGGTTTAAATAACCTTCAAGCTTTCGAGCTCGCTCCGGGATAATTTTCAAGGAACAAGGTTTAGATGTAAATTAAAGAAACAACAAAGGGATGCAGATGGCTAGACTTACTAATCATCTTCCATTCTAGTATCGTCAGCTTTGCATCACCACAGTACGAGGCGATATGTCAAGTTATGTGGACCCAGTGTTGTCAGTCTGTGAAGGAAGAAAATCAACGCTGTTTTAGAGATGCCAAAATTGGAAATCAAAGCATAAATTGGTCAGATACCTACTGAATCACGTTGTCATACACAAGGGTTCATATAAAACAGGAAGAAAATCGTTTTAAAGTTTCTTCATTCTTAAAAAACAATTAAAATTAAATTTGACACGGCCACACTCAATAAAGATCGTTCTTTTTGAGAAGTACAGAAAATAGTACTTTGATTTTCCTTTTTACCAACTGGCAACACAGGATCCACATCACCTGACATACAACCTCGTACGATGATGATGCGAAGCTGACAATGCTAGAATGAAAACTGATTAGTAAGTGTTTAGCTATCTCCATCCCTCTGTTTTTCCTTTGATTTACGCCAAAACCTTATTCCTTGAAAATTAACCAAACAGGAGTGTGCTCGAAAGCTTGGAGGTTATTTAAACCTATACAACGAAATCATCATGAAACCAGTAGGTAAGCGTCATGAAAATTTTAAGAGTATTTTTTTTTAAACTCGTATGTTTATAGGAATACATCTCCTAAATGAACTCACATGAAAAAAAAAAAAAAAAATCCTGTCGACAATATGTAGGTGCATGAGTTGTGATTATCTGAATTCTCTACACTTAACACTTTTATTATTATTAGGTAAAACCTTACATAATATCATCTCTGAATTGCTGCATCGTATTATCAATTTGAAAGAAACACAAGTAGAAATATCTTTAAGTACTCTTTCCAACCAGTTTGTTTTGATTTGATTCACAGTTACACAATGCTGGATTTGACACTGTACAGTTAGCTGCCGTTCACCTTCTATATTGAAGTTCATAGCGAATGGTAAACTTGCCATATTATCGGGTGCGTTGTGGCTGAATCGTGCGACAAAGAATGCGCGACTAACATCTAATACCACTTTGGCGGGTGTGTTAGTTTGTTTTCACTGTTCTCTTCAGCACATTTTATTGCGATGTGCAACGTACATCTTTGTTCAGTGAACGAAACATGTGAAGTTAAAATACGAAAGCCATCGCTCTTAATAAAATAGAACTGAGATCATACAGTATGTTGTTATTCCTATTCTAAAGATTATTTCAGTGTGAGTTAAGTATTTTAAGGTGGGATGAAATGTTACTGATTAAAAAAAAATCATGAGATGGGTCATATAGTATAACTTATACACGTGTGCATCCTGAGTTTGAATTTCATTTACGGCCTTTAGGCATCTAAGGCTCAGGCCGGGATAAGGGAGGGGAAAGATGAGGGAAGGTACTATTCCAGCATTTGCCTGGTGTGACTGGAAAAACTTGAATAAGGATGCGGCCACTGCGACTGAACTCACGACCTTGCGAATGCTAAGCCAACGCTCTACCACCGAGCGACGGTCGCTCGGTCACATCTACACCCATTTATTTATATATACTCCGCACCTCCCCACAACTGAATCCACTTCCTATCACGGCTGCACCTTTGACGAAACCTTTTAAGTCAGAACCCTGGCTCACCTGCTACAGTTAGAAAGAGATGGGAGCAGACGTGCATCTCTATCCTTTCCACCAACCATGAACCCGGCTTCACCTGCCTATAACTCCCTGCAGCGCAGTGTCGTCTTCTCCTTTCTTTCTTTGTTCCGTCTCTAGTTGCTTTTATTCTATTTCTCTATATTGTTTCTTTGTTCTCCCCTTCATCTTTATTATTATTTCCCCTCTGATTCTGTACCCTCTTATTCCTTCAGGAAGCCCCTTACCTGCTTCTAGTAACCTTCGCACTTTCTTCTCCATTTGTATTTTCTCCCTCCCATCTAGTCATTTTCCCGCCTCCATAACCTGGCCACACTGTCACCCTGCATCTGTTGACAATATGGCGTTTCCTTAACATCAGTCCCGCACCTGTCCGTTTTCTCTACTACCAGTTGAAAAAGCTTTTGAGAAACGGACAACTACATCAAAAACAATTGATGACGTTCTGTGCGTGCGCAAGTACTGATGGGAAAACTGGTTTTGGAAATGATGTTTTGTGTTGAAAATTGAGCTGGGTGCAATAAATAATAATAAAAACTGGGACTCTAGTAAGGAAAACGTAGTCAGGGAAGTGGAAATACAGTATACAATTCGCAGTCGGAGAAAGTGGGATACAGTAGAGAAAACGCGCCCTGAAAAAAAGGCCAGATTTAGTGTAGAAAACAGACCCCGAAAAACTGGGTTATAGTATAGTAGAAAACGCAATGAAAAGGGAGTAGGCTGCCGGGTCAATCATAAAAAGTGGGAGTCAGTATAGAAAACGCAAAAGAAAAAGAATGAATGCTCAGGGTGAAGGGGAAGCGTGGGTGCAGACGTGGAAAAAAAAGTTACTGCAAGTTTAGACCAGTTTTCAGTTTCGCATTCAAACCCTGAATGAAAGCTCCTACCGAGAGAAGACGTGTGAATATAGTGGGGGTGGGGGATAGCTTATGGAGTATAGCTATACGGAAATTGTCATTGAAGTCAATGTTGTGCAATTGTGTGTGTATATACACTTGGCGAATCTGGTCTACTTGTGACGGAAAATTGGTGATGATTATTGACACGGATATTCAAAGAACCACCAACTTTCCCCACATAGAATGTCGGACAGTGTGTGCAGGTTACGATATATATGACGTTTGAGGTTTGGTAGGTTCCTTTGGGATGTAGAGTGAAGTTGCAATTGACTGTGCTGATAGACATAGATGGAGACGTAATAAGGTTGGAACAGGTTTTACATCTAGCGCTATTACATTTGTGGGCGGAAACGGAAGACAAATCGGACGAAGGGTTAGTGTGGACCAAGATGTTTCTAAGATTTGAAGGATGCTGAAAAACTAATCTCTGCTTGGAAGCAAAGACATCTGGTATCGGGGTCAGATTGGAATATATGGAAGTGAGAATGTAGAATTTGCTTGATCTTCGTAAATTTAGGACGAAGGATTCGGGTTGGTGTTGGGAGCAGGAGCAGGTGAAGTGTGTGTGGCTGTACGTCGAATCTGTTTGGTTACGAGGTTAAGTGAGAAGCCTCGGTTGACTAGAGCCTCCAGGAGGCGTTGGTTGTTGGTTTCGGAGGAGTAGGAATTCAGATGTTGTCCTCTTAGGGCAAAGGAGAAGGGTGTGGTAAGGATGGGAACTTGAATAGTATAAGTATTGCATGTGGTTGGTTGGTTTTATATGAACTGAAGTGGTAAGGGTGTCGTTTACCAAAGTGATGTCTACATCAAGGAATGAGACTTTTTTGTTTGAGATGGACTATGTGAACTGGACCACACGGAACTAGTTCAGCTGTACTAGAAACGTTTTGAGGCTGGCCTCACCATGAGGCCACAGCATAAGAACATCGTCCAAAAATCGTATCCAAAGTAGAGGAGAGTAGAGTCAACGGTTGGGTTTGTAGGAAATAGTGTTCAAGCTTGCTCATGAACAGGTTGGCGTAGGAAGGAGCCATTCTTGTACCCATGGCTGTTATATAAGTATATAAGTTGGTAAAAAAAAAAAGGTACTTACCTTGTAGAATACCAAGCCAGGTGTACACGAACATCACAAACACAATACAAAAACGGCAACGCTTCGCAGAAGCGCGTTCACATGATAGGAGAGAAAACAGACTTAGAGGACTGGTAAGGGATTGGTGCTATGGAGTCGCCATGTTGCCAATTAAATATATATATATATATATATATATATATATATATTTTAGAGATGGGTTCTCGATACTTTCGATATCTCGATATAACCGATATTTGGAAGGTATAGGTATCGGTCGATACCTTAAATATTGAACTCGATACTTTTATATGTATTGACAGTAAAATCTTTCTCTGAAAAAAATCTCGTACTAGAACATTATAGTTCACATATCAGAGTTAAAGATTCTTTAGTTTTCAAAACGAAATTACTTGACAGGAATTGATTGCTATGTTAAATTTATATTCAGGAGTGAGAGATCATGGTCATAAAGACGAATAAGTACTTATTGAAATTGAGAATTTTTTAGAGCTTCTAAGCCTATATTCGATACCGATACTCCAAGAAAAATATATCTAGATATCTATACTGGATACTTTATTTAAAAAGTAACGAGTAAAAAATACCGATACTCTACAAATATATCGCGATACTAGGTATATCGGTAATGTCAAAGACTGTCGAGTACTTTGAAACAGATACTTTCCCCCGAAGTATCGAGTATCTGCCAAGATGCCAATATTTGCAACGCCATTTATGATTGGATTAGACTAGAAGTGGATGATCGACGTTAAATGTTTGCTCTGGTGTCTTATTATTCGACACTAGCCGATCACTCCGATATCGTTAAATAGAGTTCGATACAGCACAACAGACTTAACTTGATCCCAATAGAATGAAAATTCTCGTGTTTCTTACAAAAACTACAACATTGCTTTCAGTTATTGACTGTTTGTGCAGGTTAATATATTGATATTTTTCGTTTTTATTTTTATTAACTCATTAAAGTGAGCGAAATGTTAACAGTATTGTCGCAAAACTTAGAAAGGCCCTCACTACTATCATGTATAAGAAAGCAGTCAACAATGCATAAAATTAGCAAATATTTTAAATAGAATAAGTTAATAAAGTTAAAGAGTTAAGGATAGAAAATCTGCATATTTGAATTTTACTTTTAATGATTATAATTATTATTTATATTGTAGAACAATGTTCAGGAAAGTATCGAGTTTCAGAGATCTGAAATAAGTATCGGTATGGAGTATCGAGAAATTTTGGTATCGACCCATCTCTAATATATATATAGAGATATATATATATGTGTGTGTGTGTATGTATACAGGCGCGGATCCAGGATATGATCAAGGAGGAGGGGGGGCTAAACCATAGTTGTGTCATTTTATCCAGTGTAAAGTAGAATTAAAGGCCATTTTATCAAGTGTACACCTGGACGTCAAGGGGGGTATAGCCCCCCCTCCTTGGATTCGCACCTGTTTATATATATATATATATATATAATTCCCGACAAATATCCTTCAACAAATTCCCAGCCTAAGCGCACCCAGCAAAAAGCCCTTGCAGTGCTCTGTGAGAACCAGGAAATAATAGTTCTCCCAGCCGACAAGGGATACCACTGTAGTGTTTGACAAAGCTGACTGACTACCACCGGGAGGCTTACCGTCAACTGATTCCAGTACCTACAAAAAAGAGACCTAACCTACACCCGCCAACTAAAAATCTCCGAATTTATCACCATTAACGGTCTTCGTGAAGGCATATCTGAAATTTCCATGAAATGCCGAAGTCCAGAAAGTCCACGCAGTCCTACTTTTTACCTACTACCTAAAATTCACAAGCACTGTAACCCGGGCAGACCCATTGCGGCCAGCTATAATTCTCCTACCGAACGTATTTCCACTTTTGTTGACTCCTTACAACCAAATGTTCAAGCATTGCCTTCTTACATAAGTGACACCTATCACTTCCTTGAAATAATCCGTAAATTACCACATTTCCCTTCCGACACACTGCTTGTTGCTATAGATGTTACTTCCTTGTACACCAACATTCATGTTCATGGTCTCGAAGCTTTGGAATTTTTCCTCAGCCAGAGACCTAGAACTCACATTTCAAACACAGCTTTCCTTCTGAATCTAGTCAACCTGTAACAACTTCACTTTCGAAAACATTACCTTCAATTACGAGGCAAAGCCATGGGTACCAGAATGCTCCATCCTACGTCAACTTGTTCATGGGCTAGCTTGAACAAGATTTACTACAAACCCAAACTTTGACTTCACTACTTTGGATTAGATTTTTAGACATCTTTGCCCTTTGGCCACATGGTGAGAAGGTTCCAGCCAGCCTCAATACGTTCGCACAACAGCTGAACCAGTTCCGTGTTGTCCATTTCCCTTAGTCCATCTCAAACAAAAAAGTCACACTCCTTGATGCCTACATCATATTGGAAAACAACACCCTTATTACCTCCGTTCACATAAAACCAACCACATGCAATACTTGCATTATTCCAGTGCCCATTCCTATCACACCGAAAAAGCTCTTCCCTTTTCCCTTGCCCTCGGACAACGCCTGAATTCCACCACCACCGCAACTGCAACCTATAACCAATGCCTACAGGATGCTATGGTCAACCGAGCCTACCCGCTTAACCTACGTTCATTCATACTCATCCCTAACCTTGCCTGGTAACCTTTTCTTAACGAGTTTACCCCTTTGTATGGATCTTATGTCATTTGTCTTACAATTTTCCTCTATCTCCTGAACATTTTGCGTCATATATTTTCGATTTTTGTTTCTAAGCCCGCGTGCACCGTTAAGTTTCGCTTTACTGTAGTGGTTTTCATTTGCTTCGGTTTTATTGATTAGCCATCGCTGCCTTGCTTGTTTTCGTTCCTCATGAAACTTCATGTATTCATCATCAAACCAATGCTTGCTTTTCTGTCGTTTCTTCTCATCTACACGTTCTTTTGCTGCGCCCTTCACTGTGTCACGAATTACCTTCCAAATCTTATTCACATCAATTTCATTATTGCTATTATTATTAATGTGATCTTTATTTTTCGTGAAGCCTTGATTTGCCTGTAGCAACTCTAAAGATTTGTTCCCTATCACCTTTGCGTTGAAATCTACTGAACAGTACCGGTAAACATTTTGACTGGGATTTCTGATCAACCATGAATAGAAACGAGAACTATCTATCAGTTGTTACCATAGGGTAACAATTAGGGTAGAAATTAAATACGCCAAGTTCTAATAATTATATCTAATAATTAAACTCAATTCCAAGCAAATCAAACATATCATTATGAATTAGATTTTATTAAAACATTGTCTCTTGTTTACAAACGAACATCCATTTTATATACTTTTTACTTTGATTGTCAATGGTTTAAGAAACTTTCAACAAATAGCAATAATAATTTTGGATATCTCAAAGTTTTTGTTCTGCAATATTACATTTTGATTTACGAGGTTTTTTTTTTAAAAAAAATACAACGTAAGAATTTTGACAACACTATAGTATTACGTTATCTCATTTGAGTACAAGAGAAATTGCTAATATTAATAAAAAGTTCTATGAGAACCTTGACCTTGTAAAAAATAAGAATAGCTGTTTGCTTCATAAAAGAATGGGTTTCTCGAAATAAAATTAATAATACTGACACCATCATTAAATGAAAACTAATCTGCTTTATGATCAGTGTTGTGATCCAGCACAATTTAATTTGTATATCTCCAAAATAATTGGCTATCTATTTTCCCAATTTTGATGATGTAAAAGTAAACGCAAAGGAAAAGGTTTACAAAATAAATAGCTAACTACTGGTACCTGTCATATGTAACTAAAGTTAATTGTATAAAATACGGGAAATTGATAAATATTCCTTATGATGGATAAACTTTTAAATATTCTTTCCATGGAACCCATTGCTGAACTTAGAAGACAAAAGAAAGAAATTTTCCAAAAAAATGGGGTTATAACAGGCCCAATATACATATTACTATAGCACTAGACAATGAAAAACCGTAGTATTTTCACAGATTCATACTCTTCGCCTTTTAAATTAACAAAATACCAGGATAATATTGGAAGGGTAATAAGCAGGTAAGAAGTAAACAATTTCTCTGTATCTTTCATTTCTTTTCTCCGTTATTTATTGATTAAGATGTACATAATCGTTAGCTTTTCGAATTTCGTACTATTTTGTACTTCGGATATTTAGTATGTTTGCTCACCATATACTTGATGATGTATTTCCAAAGACTGCTATAAACATATATTCACCGTCAGAAAAATCCATTTCTGAAGTCTCCACTATGTCTGTAGACGTTATTTACCCATTGTACTTTTCCTTTTTTATCATCCATGTGAAAATCTACTACTTTCCCTGATGCTTTAATTTTACTAGAATTCGTTTCGATTTTGCTGGAATTATTCTCCCTCAATGCTCTAATCCTTTTCTTATTTTATCCTTCTTCCTTTTCTACTCTATTAGCCAATTTCTCGTATATTCCTGGGTTTATCATACAACAGATTATTCTTAAACATCGGTAACATGTTGAGTTGTTGACCAAAGTTTTTTCTGGTAAATCATCACTAATGGCCTTATATTTATGTATGAGTTCCCAATGTTCCTCTTTTAATCTTTGATGTAAAACCACTTAATGGGCTCCTTTTTGCACACTTCAATCTGTTTTCTTTTTCTTTTGCTTGTATTCAGATTCTACCTGCTTTACTTGTACATAATCGTTAGCTTTTCGGATTTCGTACTATTTTGTACTTTAAACCATCTAATTCAATTATGTTCTCACAAATCACAGTAACACTCTCATCTAAATACTTATTTATTTGTTTCAACAAATTTGTTGCCCATGAAGGTATTAAATCTTCTTTATTCTTCGATTTCTTTCTGTTCTTCGGCTAGCAACCGGTTTTAGATTTAGTTCTATACAAATTACTGTTCGTTGTTGAAGCAAGGATTTTGTGTTGTTATCTCAACGGCAACTCCGTACTTTCTTCCACTTTGGACGCCTTAACAGTTTCGCTTATAACAATTAAAAGCATTGTTAAAAGACTGAATTTTCAAATGAATTACAATTTCAAATCAAAAATTCAATCGAACACTAAAACAAAGTTTTTACATTACCTTTTAGTTCTAAATCACATTTATCCCAATATTACGTTAATGGCGTTCATGGCCTCACAAAGCATGCATGAACACATTACAAGCTTGAGATTACTGGGACGGACGAAAGCTTATACTGCTTATTTCTATCTCAGAAATGGAGCTCAGATCCTTTATAAGGCCTCTGAAAGATAGTTTGGTCGTTGGTGATCATCTCTGAAATGGTAGACAGAATCATTCAAAAGAAGTGTGGTAGATATAATACTAAAAAGGTCCTGTTTAGCTCCAAGTGGTTAATGCTCTCGCTTTCGGTGCGAGTAGTCCCTGTTTCGATCCTAGATGGGAGCTCACAATTTCGGTTTCGACCCAATACCGTGATCCCAACTAAAAAGCAGTGGTCTCGAAAGCCGTGTAAAATGGCGATGGGGAGTCGTTGGGCTTATCACATAACGTCCTCTTTGAACGAGTTGCCTGGCAGGCCAAGACGTTGATTTCACTCGGAAAAAAAAACACACACACACAACGGTATCTCTAAAAATCCGAAGATTGAAAAACGCAAATCACGTTAACTGGTATCGTTATTTTGTCAGGAGGAAATCTCCGCTTCGCTAATACATATATTTCTAAGCGATTATTTGTTTCTAAATGCTAAGAGACAAGAAAACAGCACGGCTTACCTCAGAAACCATTCTGTGATACTCATCTATTTCATATTGATACTTTGGTGTCGTGATACCAAAAAAGCTTGCCAGAGACTCTCCCAAATAGTCGCACACCTGCAATGTCTTTGTTCCTGCATTTGCGGTTTGATACCACATCCAAGGACCCCATGGCATAGTAGCCTGCAACAAATATAATACATGTAAAAAAAAGTCAAGATATCAAAAACTCACTCTGTTTTGTATCAACACTAGAATAACTCTGACTTGAAGAATTACTCTGATAATTTTGACTACTTCATTATTGCAAGAATCATCTACTATTCTTTATTTTACGAGTACGATTTTATACCGTAATCAACATATAATAATAATTACTATTAGTAGTGTAAATTGCACACTAGGGTGGGTCGAATTTTTTTCTTCAGATACTGGAGTTCGGGTTGTCATCAAAAGTTGTGCATTGATACCAAATAAAGCGATGCCAATTATGGCCGTCTTAAAACAATATTTAACCGGACCCCTGGACCCCTAAAGGCCCTTTAACAAAAAAAAAAAACAAGTAATAAAAATATGATATGTTTTCACATTTTGGGGTTCGAGTAGTGCATTGGTACGAAATGAAGCCATGTCAAATATGGCCGGTTTTGAACGTCACACGTTTTTGACCGTTTTCAAACTAAAATTTTCGCGGGCTCCGAGGCTTGACTAGATATTTCTTGATCTGGCTGTGTTTCGGCGAAAAAACATAACATTCTACGCTACTCAAATTCAAATTTGAAATCAGTGTAATTTATTAAAGCAGACACTTATATGCTGCCAGCTTTAAGGTTGAAAACAAAAGAAACTGAAGAATTTTTAAAATGCTCTATCCGTAAAGACAGGATATTGTCCGAAGTTAGAAACAATTATATCACAATATTCAACATAAAGCATTATAAACGTCCAAAAAACGTTCTTAAGGAAACATTTAAAACTTTTGGGCAAATATAGATATTAAAAGGACAAACTGTTCAGATCAACTAAGGAAAAAGTTTTAAACTATAAAAATAGGGAAAAAGACACTCAAGAAACATAACTGAAATCTATGACATCGAAGAGTTAATTTTCCTATCCATTTTGTTAGTCAACTTAACGAAAAGTTGTGGTTCTTGTTTATTTGTACTGATGTGTGTGGTAAACTGCCTACAGAGGACACATCAGCGTCCAAATGAAATTTACTATTTTGCAATACGGAGAGTAATTTATTTCTACATGGAAAAAAAATAATACCGTAACGTTCTTGCGGTTCTCTCACAGAGTACCTTAGGTAGAGGAAGTATTACACAGGTTTGTGGTTTTAGCCCTTAACCAAATTTATTATAAAAACGTGATAAATGAATAAATACAAATATGTTAACAAAAATAGCGTCCCGTAGTCGACTAATTACAGTGATATTGAGTACAGATGTATTCTCCTTGAGTGGTGTTCTCCAAGGAGGAGTCAGGAACAAGGTGCTGTGCCAGAAACGAAGCCCTCAGTGCACAAAAGGAAGACACCAGAAGCGAAGCCCTCTGTGTGTCTGGGAAGCACCAGAAGCGAAGGTGTCTGTGTGCTACAAGACTGAGTAGGTAGAGTACACACCAGAAGCAAAGCCCTCTGTGTGTGCAGGATGATACCAGAAGCGAAGCTCTCTTTGTATTGGGATGTCCCAGAAGCAAAGCCATCTGTGGACAGGTTAAGGAAGAGGAGTTGACCACTCAAGAGTAAGTGTTACCCAGTAGTCCGTGCTGCTGGGTTTTATAGGTGAATGTAGGGGTGGTACTCCAAGTTTCTCCTCCATCGATTCCAGGTCCCTCTATCTCTTGACATTAGCTTCATCTGGTGTTTTGGTGTGGAGTTGTCTGTCGTCTGCCACTGTTTATGTTATTCACTTGTTTGTTATGATTGCCTATTTACACACATAAACACTGTCAGTACAGTTACGTAATATGCGTGTGCTTGTATACACATGGGATATTGCATTCCCCTTTCCTGGAAAAAATAGTGCAAACTATGTTTGTTGCACTATTTTTACACTATTCTTACACTGGCACTAAAACACTTTTCACTATTTATAAAGTATTCGCACCTCGTAGAAATCACTAAATATATTTAATTATGATAAGTTACTAATTTCACTGTTTCACAGAACAGGCAGATTCCGCCTTAGTCGGCTTCATTATCCTCGAGTCGGTGAACTGAATTAGTGGTTGCTATGAATTGCTTTAATATTTATACACGAGGTCGCAAATCGTACTGTTCGTTATAGTTTCCCACGTGTAGTGAAGTTGATTCAATGTCCGACGTGAGTTTAGTGAGTTCACTTTCATTGTTCATGAATATGTCCAATGATACACTGTTGTCTTTGATTTGTTCATTATATGGCGAGTGTGTTCTTTTTAACATTTGGCATAGCACATAAATTAATAAGATTGTCATTAAAATGGCTATTAGAACAATAATACTTGCTATGACCGGGACAGGCATTCTGGAAAAGACAATATGATTATTTTAGGTTGTTCTTCCTCATTCGGTGTATAATACATAGAGAATACATAATACATAAAGGAACTGTCAATATGATAAAAAATAATAGAAATTACTATTGACATAGTCCAGGATAATGAAGAATGTAAATGGAGATCAGAAAACTTACTTGGCAATTTATTTTGTTCATGGTTTAATAATGTATGTAAGTCATTTATTGAGTTTTGTAAATTTTGAAAATTCATCGTAAAGTTCAAAGATTTTCTGGTAGACTTAGATATTTGATATTCATCTCTATTGTACGTCTACTAGGTAAATTTAGGTTGTCAGTTAGAATTCGGTCAAATTGGTGGTGGGATATAGTAGTTATTTGACGAATTTGCTGTCGTATATGTGAAAAATTCCTCTTGAGACGACAGTTGAGGTTTGACAGTTTTTAGTCAAGTTTTGAAAAAGTAGGTCGTACAAACAATCAGTTTTCTGTGTCTTCGCCTGATCTTGGAGTATAGTAAATAGCTTATGTTTTTTGCATGAGGACATGTCGGTTAATGCCATTGAAAATCGCTGTCCGTCCTGTAGTAAAGAAAAAAAATGTTGCTTTATTTTGTCATGTTATTGTTTTCTACAGTTCAAGTGTAGACACCATGCATACCGTACTGGATAGTAGTTGCTTAAAACGCATCAACAATGTCTTAAAGCAACGTGATACTGATAACTTTAATCGGAGAACGGTTGTTAGAGCTTTAAGGTATTTAAGATCTAGTACGGTTGACGAGGAGAAACTTTGCCTCCAGTTGTGTGAGTTGACAAAAATTATTGGACAGTTTTATCTAATATAGATAGTGCGACTATTCACTTTATAAAAAACGCGAAGACGGTAAGCGGACGTTATCGTTCTATGTTGACTAAAGGTAAGTAATTTAATATTTCTTTTTCATAGTTAGTGATGTTGTGCTTGCTTGTTGTCTTTTGTTTTTTGTTCAAAAATAAGATTTGGATACTGATGTTTTGCCGGTGGCTACATATACGATATATGAGTAGCATGTAGTATTGTAAGATGCTGCTAGTTGACGTTGTACTTTTCCCCAGTTCTGCCCTTTGCACGACTGCCATCTAGTGAGTTAGAGCGAAAATAAATGGTTATCTTGTAAGATACCGTTCTTTTGCTTGTAACGATGTGTTAAAAACTCTGTTTTTTTATCTACTTCTTTTCTAGTCTCGTATTCAAAGTAGAAAAGTTGTGTAAGCTATTATATACTCAAATAACTGTCATGTATAAGGCAGTATAGCTTACTGTTGATTTTCACCAAAATATGGTTGTATTCGGTCGACTGAAATTTCTTGTATCGTTTTTTCTAAAACCTTCAGGAAATCTTAGGAGGTACAAATTATTATTCAGTATAAGAAGTTACATATTTGGACGTCCAGACCTGTGGCTGACCTTTTTTCCTATTGGGGAAGAAAATTTTGAAGGTTGAGCCAACTGGAAATGCGTCCTGTCAAAGTACTTTTTTTTGTCTCACATGGTGCTTTAACACATTATTCGCCTCTTCCCTAATTTTGGGTAAGTCTTCCCTGGCTACTTGCGTATAGGGAGTTACATTTAAAGTGCAATCAGCTGCTGTTCTAGGATTATATCCACAAAGCAAAAACATCGGTGATTCTCTAGAATTTACTTGAGGGAAAATATTACATGCGAATACAGCTTTCTGTACCTTGTGTGGCCAATTATTCATGTCGTCCTGGACATTAAATTTCAAGATGTCTTATAGTACCTTGATTGCTTGTTCCACATTCCCCGTTCTATTATGATTATAGGCGGGACTGTATTTTAGTTCGATGTTATATTTTTTAGACAAATCTTTGACTGCAGAACTTGTGTTAACTGGGTGAAGGTCCAGTAAAAGAAATTTTGGTGGTCCGTAGCGCATAAACAAGTCGTCTTCTAGAAATTTGACTACCGACTCTATGCTCTGGTACCCTTCCGGTCATGTGGTTAGTTGAGTATTCTATTTCCACACGTATATAAAGTTTTCTATTGTGATACGAGATAGGTCCAAGGGTATTATATGCCATCTGGTCGATTATTTTTCCTATAGGATGGTGTTGCAGCTCACCCTGTTTCTTTTTTGACTGTTTTCTGAGAGACTCACACAAAAAACATCGTTTGGTCATATATCCCAGGTAGGCTTTCATTCGCGGAAAGAAACATCTTTGTAAGCCAAGTCTGTACATCTTATTTGCTCCAAAATGACATGATATTTCGCTTACGTGTATATCCTCGAATAATTTCTTTATCAATGTCTGTGGTATGCATAAAAGATATGTTTCTCCATAACGAGGTTTTCGCTGTACACGATATAGGATATTATCTTTGAGACTATAAAGTTTAGAGGCCCGTATGACTGATGGTTTCACGGGTTTTACCCCGTTAAGTGCATCTATTAGTTCGGAGAAGAATGGATCAGCTTTTCGTTCCCTTATTAATGTTACAGTTGAAAAGTGATTTTGAATACAAAAAGTTTCATCTAAAGTACGAAAACGAAATGCCATATCTTGTTCAGAGGTTTGTAAAAGATCTGTGGTAGTCATCCTGTTGGCTACGTTTCTCATTTCTTCTTTGTTTATGTCGGCTGGTTGCATTTTTCCGGCGCTGTGTTTTACTTCAAAGCTAAAATCGCCGAGGAATAGTCGG
Organism: Lepisma saccharinum; assembly: GCA_022664845.1. Lineage (NCBI taxonomy): Eukaryota > Metazoa > Arthropoda > Insecta > Zygentoma > Lepismatidae > Lepisma > Lepisma saccharinum. The sequence continues at coordinate 22,308 of JAGDQP010007642.1, read as the reverse complement.
ATACGCTCAAATTTTTCGGTCTTATCCCGCTGGTTTTGTAAATTCGTTAAGCAACAACTGTCCGAAAATAAAATAAAATGTCGTCCCATAAGGTAATACTTGTATTTTCTTATTACGTATAAAAAAGCTGCCAATTCTTGAGACCACGTGCTCATTTTTTTCTGTCTTGGATAGTCTTATCGAGCAATAAGATACGACTTTTTCCTCCGACCTGGATGTTAGAAGTGTCTGCATACACCCTAATTTCGTGCTTATCGTTAAAATGATGTAAAGCAGGAGCATTTAAAATATCTTCTTTCAGTTGAACATATATTTTTTTCTAAATTCTCGTTCCAAGAGAATTTTATTTCCTTTTGACAGAATAGCTTGCAGAGGATCGACTTTCTCAGTAAATCGGTTCATACTGTGCCTTATGAACGAAATTAGGCCAAGAAAAGACTTAAGTTGTCTCTTAGTTCGAGGGTGTTCAAATTTTCGAATTTTGTTAGCTATTTTCTGCGACATCGTAATTCTTTTGTCCGCTAACTTTAAATCCGAGTACGTTTAGCTCTGAGAAAAACAAATGACATTTTCGAGGTATTGGTCTAAAATTGTGCTTTGTAAGTCTTTAATAGTTTCTCGAGAGATTCTAAATGCTCTTTTCCAGTATGAGAACCAAATCATCTGCGAATGCCGTTATAGAATTTGGTAATCCTTGTAAAAGCATTCTTGTTCCTATAGATAAACTTTGACTCAATGTCGCATGGCCTATTGTGCATTTTTTGAACTGACAGGTTTTTCTCGTTAAGATAAAATGAAGTGTATGGGCGGTAACAGCACCATGGCTTACGCCCGTCCCGAGGGTTTTTCTCGTGTGCGGAACTTTAAAAGACATGTATTTCCAACTGTTTGGATGAAGCATATTTGGAAATAAGATGCTGATATGTCTAAAGTTGAGATCTGATTTTGTCCTTGTATGCTATTAAGAACATCATCTGTGGACAGGAATGGAATAGCTAAATCTCGAGTATAAGTATTACATTCTTGTAAATTTAAAACAATCCTAAATTCCTTCGAATTTGGTTTTCGAACCAGCAACATCAGGGATGAATATTCGCTAGTCTCAGTCTCTTGAATTATATTTGCCGCAATTAAGTCTTGCAGCTGTTTATCCAATTGTGCCCTGAGGGCTACTGGAACAGGAGGACTTCTGCGGTGGAATGTTGCATCTTTGTCTATCCGAATTCGATAGACATAGCCTTCAAATGATTCTATATCACTTGGAAAGTATGAAAATGTATATTTGTACAAAGGTTTATCGATTTCATTTTTTAATTTTGGGTCCAAATTTCGATTGACGTCAAATGCTGAAATATCAAAGAATTTCTCTGTATATTTCAATCTATGTTCAATTTCCTCTTTTGAGCTGTACTTGTACATATCGTCTTGGTCATCCTCTTTTATGTCTTCAATTTTGTAAGTAATTTCTTCCATTGTATGCTACTGAAGTACTCTTTTTCAAATTTATTCTCTTTGATGTCGGGTTTACTACCAGGATAGTACAATCATGTGTTGGCATTTTTAATGATAAATCTACTAGTCCCTATTTGTCACGTAATGTCCGTAGTAAATGAACGTAGAGGAAAGCTGATTCTTGTTTTTCTTCTATGTTCTTGATCCGAACAGGAAGAAAAAATAACTCTTTGGCGGAACTACTGTGTGTTTTGAAACGAAAACGTCAGAAGAGTTTTGTTCGGTAACTTCATTTATGAAAGCTTGCGAAATTATATACTTGCCACTTTCTTCATCTGGAAAAACTGGTTTCCTTGCTTTCTTATAGAATGTTATTATGTTTTTCTGTACATCTAATTTTGTTTGTAGTTTCTTTAACAAACCTTGTCTGAAAAGTGGGAGATCATTTTGTTCAATTATCCGGTAGTAGCGAGCATATGGTGTGTTTCCAATTTTGAATTTGATAAAAGCAATGTAATTCATTTGGACCAGTTTCCATGCAATTCCTTTCACTGCTGTTAAAGGAGGTATTAATTTACAATTCTTTGGTACTTGATTTTTTTTTTACCAAATCGAAATGGTGCTTGCTGGGTCAATGATGGTCGGTATAATTTCTTCATTCACTTTCACTTGAATCAAGAACTTATTTTCTTCTGTATCATATTCTATTAATTCCCTAATTTCCGTTGACATACATTGACTAGAAAATATAGGTATTGTTGATTCAGTTAAGACAGATCCTTGGGCTTGTAGCTTAACCATCTTCTTTTGTGGAGCAGGTCCTTCGGGTTGTAGCTTAACCATCTTCTTTTCCTTGATATCTTTTGTTATCAAATGTTCAGCCTTTACCATTTCCTTTGCAGTTTGCGTCATCCAGCCTACATTGTCTTCTCGGGCTCGGGACGCCGTATCTAGTTTTTCGGATTTGAGTGTTTTTTTTTTCTTTTTTTTTGTGCCAACAAATTTGGGCTGAATGCCCTCTTTTAAAGCATACTGCACAGACTAATAGTGTTGCAGGATCGTTTTGAGGTTTTTCATCCTTCTTTTCGTAATTTTGCTTCCCGCCTTTATCTCCTTTCTTTTTGTTGTAGTATATTTTATTTCCATTTTTTTCTGTACTCCTGGTTTTGACATTATTATTCTTAATTACCATCAAAGATAACTCACCTAATTTGTTCGTAATGCCTTCCAGATTATTTTGGGATTGATTTACTATGTTTGGATTAGGATTAATTTGTTGTACTTGGTAAGCTGATGTATCTATGATATTTTTGACAGGAGCTTGGCCTGGGGATACAAGCTGATTGTTATACCATCCTAGGATGGGTGGTTGGGGCATTGTTTGGTTGACTTGTGATTTCTTAGTTTGGTAAATAGGAACTTCGTAGGATGGTTCTTGTTTTGGCCATGGTAATAAAGTTTGTATACTGGAACTAGGCTGATAAGGTATTGTTTGACCAGGAGGTTCAGGCTCTCCTTTACGGAAATCTATGATAGGTTCCTGTGTTGCTTACGGTGGTAAGGTTTGTGTTGTATTGGTTTGGTAAGTAGGATTTTGTTTGTATGGCATTTGATAATGAGGATGTTATAGCCTAGTATTTTGGAAGGTTGAACTTTGTCCCTCATTTTGCTCTCTTGCTTGTTGTAATGTTGTTGGTCTCCATGCCGTCTGTACTTGCTGATTTTGGTCCATCAAAGCTAACAGCGGTTGGGATTTCTCCATGAATTCCCCTTTTTTAATAAATCTGAAGATGTTTCTAGAGCATGTAAACGCTTTTGAAGGTCTTTCACAGTGGTATAGTTCTCTAATGCAATGCTTTTTAGAAAAGGTTTGGTTAATCCTAGTGATAAAAAGTGTACTTTTTGTTCCTCAGTGGTCTCTGGTATGTTATGCCTAATTGCTCTCAATTTCCTTAGAAAATACGATTCAATTGGTTCGTCTTGCTGCTGCTGGATTGAATTTATCTTCATTTCAGCTTTATATAACGGAATTTTGGGTCTGCATAGGCTGATCAACTTATCCTTTAATTGCTGATATGTTGTTTCCTCCAATAAGTTCTGAGACTGGATTTGGAAACCTAAGTCCAACGCTACATAGGTAACAACTCCTTCCGTTTCCTGTCGTCCCATTGGTGTAACGACGCTAAGTGCTCGAAAAGCATGAAGAATCTATCTGGGTCTTCATTAATATGACCTGAGAACTTCGTTAGGTGTGGGAGGTAAAAAGATGGCTTATTTGCCGTTGTCATATCGCGCTAATCTTTTTTCTGGTCAAAATTTAAATCAAAATTGCCTTTCCTACTACCTGACCTAGTTATAACTGGCATTTACTAATTAAATATGATATCCTATTTTTAGCCATTTGTCCCTAACAATGTGCCTTTACCTGTTGAATATTGTCCTTTTTAGGTAGATTTCGAAGAAAAATATACCTATTGAGATCGATACGATATGTAAGTATATATATATATATATATATATATATATATTAACACGCTAGCGACCATAATTTTGAAGATATTTGAACCAAATTTTTATATGTTGTTTCTAGGCTTAATAGCTCGGTTAAGTTCGTTAATGAGCAAAATCGGTCACCATCTTGGATCCAAAATGGCCGCCGAACCCATTGTTGTATAGAATACACAGCCTAAACCGCTGGGGCTATTGAAATCAAATTTGGCATAAAAGTACATCACTTTTTGATTACGAAAATGTTACCTAATGAGTTCAAAACGCCATCTTGGATCCAAAATGGCGGAAGCAAGAAATCTATTTTCCATATCGTTTGAGCTAGAGATACGAAATTTGACATAAAGGTGTATTGTCACTAGTAGTTCAAGAAATTACGAAAAAGTCGCCATCTTGGGTTCAAAATGGCCGCTGAACCCATTGTTGTATAGAATACACAGCCTAAACGGCTGCAGCTAGAAATATCAAATTTGGTAACACTATACATTATCATTTGTATGTTACTAAAATATTACATGATGTATCCAAAGACGCCATCTTGGATCCAAAATGACGGACTTAAAAAAACAATTTCCACACCGTTTGAGTTAGAGATACGAAATTTGGCATAAAGGTGCATTATGACGAGTAGTTTAGCCCCAGTTCACACATGCGGTGCGGGAGCCTTGCGGCGACCGTGCGGGAGCCGCATATACAGTTCACACATGCTGCGGTTTGTCTGCGAACACTCTGCGGCGTCAAGGACGAATCTCAGTGTAAAGAACTACGCAATGGATGCGCGCGTTCGTACAATAGTAGAAATAATTTTCTTAACTATGAAATTTCAACTTTCTCTTTTTATTCAAATTGAGAACATGCTGGTTTTAAAATAAGATCAGTAGTCTTATTTCCAAACCAATATGTTTTTATTTAAAATGAAATAATGTTGATATTTCATTTGTACGAAAATTATTTCTCAGTGCAAAAATAAAAACTGCTTTATTAATTTTAAGAAATTGTATTTTACAGTGCATTTACGAGCAAGAAAATTCGTAGACAATTCCATCCATATTATTATTATTAATTATTATTATTATTATTATTTTCATTGGAATTTTCCTACCATATAGTGAGAATATTGTACCTGCAAGTGTGGAAATTTTCAAGTTCTGACGGTATTCTCATGTAGGTGGGAGTTACGGTTTATATGGGGAGGGGGTTTGCTGCAGGGTTGGCTGGTTTAAACCAGTTTTTTCTTCAAAATATCAATTGGTTTAAACCAATAAAATAAATAAATAAAAGCAAAAATGCCACAAATAGTGTGAACTTCATGGTGACGATTTCACATATTAAACCATCTTCGATAATTTAATATAATTTTTGCCTTGTAATCAAGGGATCCCGGGTTCGAGTCCAAGTGGTGGACAATCTCTCTCAGGTGCAAATCGAGTACTGGTTCGGATTCCACTTTGAGCTTTAGCTGTAGGTTCTGTCCTTCATAACCTCGCTGCTGCATAAGAACATTAAGGAGAAACAAACTTATTTCTATCCATCCATATGTAATATAAAAAAATAAAGCAAAGTTTTTAAACAAAAAACTTTTTTTTTTTGGGGGGGGGGGGGGAGTTTTTGCCAATCCTGGTTTCCTACCTTTATTTCCTTTAAGTTCATATATTTTCCTAGATTATTATTTAAAGGCTGACAATTTTTATGTCCCTCTAGGACTCGAACTCCACCACTTCGAAGAACCTGTAGGTACTGGCCGATTAATCATTTTTTTTTCGAGATTAATATCAAGGAAGTTGAAATTGAAAATATACAGAACTGTCATTCTGAAGGTAATACTTTACGGTTGCGGAAGTTGGAGTACGACCTTATCAGATGAACATAAATTACGGGTGTTTGAAATTAAGGTCTCGAAAAAAATATACGGGGCAAAACGGGATGAGATGACTGGAGAATGGAGAAAGCTGCATAATAAAGAACTCCACGGAGTGTACGACTCACTTGATGTTGTAAGAATAATTAAATCGCGACGACTAAAATGGGCAGGCCATGTAGTTTGGATGGGAAAAAAACAGACTATATTCCATCTTGATTGGAAAGCCGGAGGGAAAGAGACCGTTGGGAAGATGGAGACGACGTTGGGAGGACAATATTAGAAGGGATCTTGGAGAAATAAGTGTCTGTAGTGAAATCTGGCTTCATCTTGCCCAGGATAGAGCCCGGTGGCGATCGCTTGCTACTGTGGCGATGAACCTGCGAGTTCCGTAAGCCATAGAGCAAGTAAGTAAGTAAGGATAACATCATTTTTCAATACAAAATAAGTTTTCCAGTTATACCTCCAATTACCATATAAAATAATAAACTTATTATTAAGAATTTTAAAATAGAGTATGATGTGTGTGTGATATGTGAATGATGAACAATGTAAGAAAACAGATGTGTATAAGTGGAAGGAAACAAATATAAATAGAGACATAAACACATATAAAGTAACATAAATAAAGCAACAATTAAAAACAAATAAAACTATTATCAATAAGTGTATAAATAACTATGTATTTGTTCTTCAGCTCAAGTTTGTAATAAATTTGATTGAATAGAAAAAAGAAAGAAAAAAATCCCCCCAACCGCGGAAACAGGGCCCAGGTTTGTATCCGGGAACTGGGCCACAGGAAAAAAAAATCCCCAACTTCCTCCCCTTTTCTTTGCTTTTTTTAGAGGAACTTTTGTGGAAACAGGTCCTTATAGACTCCGTGTATCATCGCCGAGTCTAGGGTCGAGACAGGTACTCTACCCCAATTTCATGGAGAACACGTTTAGTTCGTTGTTCCCAGCAGGCGTGCGAAGTGAAATTGTGCAAAGGATGCGGAGAGGTAGGGGTGGAAAGGTGGGTCCCAAATGTAAACAAAAAAAAAAAAGAAAAAATGTATACCTCCAATTATTTATTTTAATATTCGGTCAGACTTTATTTTATTATTATTATTATTTAGCTTATAATTCTCTACTTAAAATAGAGAAAAAATATAAAGAATCTCCATTTTTATAATTGAACAGTTGAGAGAAAAAGAATAGATGAAGAAAAACAAGATTCCAAAAGAGACAAACCGCACGGCTGCCGCATCGCATGTGTGAACCATCCAATGCTGTGCAATGCCCCGTAAGGCACTTGCGGGCCCCGCACGGTCGCCGCACCGCTATGGGCAATGCGGCAGGTCTGCGGCACCGTCCCGCACCCGCAGTATGTGTGAACCACTCCATTTGTTTCAATGGCCCATAAGCTTGATTGCGGTGCCCGCACGGTCGCCGCACGGCTGCCGCATCGCAAGTGTGAACCGGGGCTTAGGGAAATATTACAACATTTGGTAAAACTCGCCATCTTGGATCCAAAATGACCGCCCAAAATCCCATTTTGCACACCGTTTGAGCTGGATAAATGAAATTTTACTTGAAGTTGTACCATCACAAGTAGGTCACGACAATATAAGAAAACTTTCACAAAGTCGTCAACTTGGATCCAAAATGGCCGCCCAAAAAAAAACAATTTCCAAATCATTGAAGGTAGAGAAACGAAATTTTCTTTGAAGGTGTATGACCAAGAGTAGGTTGCAATAAATGGGGCAAACCTTGCTTTTGGGGGCGCAGCCCCAAGTGGGAGGGTACAGATGGATACCATGGTGGTGTAGTGCTGCAGTGAGATTTTGGTTAAGATAAAGGAGGCGCATCCTCTCAAAAGCACTGAAGTTGGGGGCGAACTCCCTACGGGGGTCTGGGGGCAGCGCTCCAAGCGAAACAAAGCGAGTGTGTGTGTATATATATATATATATGTCTTGTGAGGTATCGTTGAACAGCTCTTGATGAATAATCTACAAAATAATAAATAGTTTCTCAATAGCTCTCATATAAGGGGAGATTTGAATTTTTGAAAATAAAAAAAAACTTCGAGATCTACCTCAGCCTGTAGGCCTACCGAAAGGGATTTTCTCACTTCACACGTAAGTTCTACTTGTGCGCACGTATATTCCTTGGTTTGGTATTTTAGGATTTGTGCTTTTATTGGCACTTTTTATATATCTCCACCCGCTAGTGTGGAGACGACGCCTACCACCACGTAATGTTCTTGCGGTTCTCTCACAGAGTACCTTAGGTAGAGCAAATATCACACGGGTTTGTGGTTTTAGCCCTTAACCAAATATATTATAAAAATGTGATAAATAAATAAGTACAAACATGTTAACAAAAACAGCGTCCCGTAGTCGACTAATTACAGTGATATTGAGTACAGATGTATTCTCCTGGAGTGGTGTTCTCCAAGGAGTCAGGAAGCGAAGCCCTCTGTGTGTCTGGAAAGCACCACAAGCGAAGCTGTCTGTGTGCTAAAAGGCTGAGTAGGTAGAGTGCTCACCAGAAGCGATGCTCTCTGTGTGAGCGAGGTTGTCACAGAAGCGAAGCCCTCTGTGAACAAGGGTAAAGAGAATAGGTAGAGAACACACCAGAAGCGAAGCCCTCTGTGTGTGCAGAATGATACCAGATATGCGTGTGCTTGTATAAACACGGGATATTGCATCCCCCCTTCCTGGGAAAAATAGTGAAAACTATGTTTGTTGCACTATTTTTACACTATTCTTACACCGGCACTAAAACACTTTTCACTATTTATAAAGTATTCGCACCTCGTAGAAATCACTAAATATATTTAATTATGATAAGTTACTAATTTCACTGTTTCACAGAACAGGCAGATTCCACCTGTCGGCTTCTTTATCCTAGAGTCGGCTGGCGTTTGGGTCCGAATACTCCAAAACGGGCCAAACCAACTTTGTGTACTAATTTTGAGGCAAGAAATGCTGTGTTGGTAATCGTTCCCGTGTGAAATTGCGCATTCCGCCTCTACTGCCATCGACTGACAAAATAAAAATTGAGACAAAAGTTTGGAAACACCCCAGTAAGTCAAAAACGGGTAGACAGAGTGAGACAAAATAGTGGATGTCGGTAATGTGGATTGAACTGTATCTGACGGGGGCTATGGGTACCATAGCGGCCACATTGAAAGCCACCATCTTGGATTTAGGTCGAGAGTTTTAAATAAGAAGCAGGTAATGTGACATGTCGTTTTAGGCTAGCTTGTTCTCACAAATTCAGTTCTGAAGTACTTTTTTTTTTATCTACGTGTATTTGTTTAGGAGATAGGGACCCTGAAAGTTGGGATTTGGTGACCGCTTGTCATTCTGTAGTACCAGTAAGTCGGGATGGCGTTAGCTATCCATGAACGGATCGAGACTGTGTTGATGAGTGGTGAAATCGTAGTTGTCAAATATGTACAACCAATTCTGTATATTCATTCTAATCGTTTAATTGTACTTCTGCTAGTGAAGTAATCTGTACTATATTTCCAGTTCTTAAAAGGACAAGCTTTAGCTTTTATGTGCAACTTTCGATAACAGAAATCGCAAATCAATATGTAAGTAGGATGTGTGAAAAACAGTACTGATAGATGTTCGCGCAATGCATATTGCACGTTCTTGTTTGATGTGGTAGATATAGTGACTCCTTTTTGTAGTAGTCGTTTGGATGTTAGCTCTTTCAATTGTAGTAAAAAAGCCACAAATAATTGTCGTTGGTGTTGACTACGCTGCAGAGCTTGAACGTCTTGGTTACCCCGATTTTCTTCACTGTAAAATGTTGACGTAAGACCCCTCTTAGTTCGTTGTAATCTAACGAATTGATGGATGTAGGAGCCACTAACTCTTTAATCTTAGCGTATAGTTCCGATCGTATGTGTGTTAGTGTAACTTTTACTTCCTGTGGTGCCTTTTGCACTAAAAAGAAAAGTTCATAACGTTCGAGATATTTTTTCCTTGATGATGATGTTTCACAAGCCATAAATGAATGTATGTATTAGATATGTACACCGATTATAAAGCACGCAATCCATACAAATTTGCATTAACATAAACTGACAGTGGCCGATTGGTTTGCTTTATATAACAACACAGATAACCGGGGAAGTATCTAAAATCCATCATCAAAATTATGATTTTTGCTCATTTGGCTGACAATTTCAAGCTGCGAAAACGGAGAAACAGCAATATACTTAAAAATGTATATAAAAAAAAGTATGAGTCATAGCTTCAAAAAAATTTACTGAAATACTAAGGACATAGTAATGAACATTTCTGCAAAGTGTCATCAAAATCTGAGATGATGGGTGTAATAACCTTAAATTAACCTGGAATGACCCGGAAGTAAAGATTAACGGAGAGCCAATAGGCATAGTTGACAAGTATGTTTACCTAGGCCAGCTCAAACCATCGAATGCCAAGTTGACTGATGAAATAAATAGAAGATGTAAAATGGCGTGGAGTTCGTTTGGAAGACTACACTTTATTTTCAAAAGCAAACTACCAATGTGTCTGAAGCGTAAAATTTAAATCAATGTGTCTTACCCGTGATGATGTACGGCTGCGAAACTTGGACACTGAATGCGAAAACGACTCAAAGATTAAGAGTCACACAAAAAGCAATGGAGAGATGCATGCTAGGAATAACCAGGAGGGACAGGAAGACAAATGAATGGATTCGAACACACAAACAAAAGTAGAGGATGTAATCAAGACTGCGAAGAAGATGAAGTGGAGATGGGCCGGTCACATAGCTAGACGAACAGATGGAAGGTGGACGACAAATGTACTACAGTGGATTCCTAGAGAAAAGAAACGACCGAGACGACGTCCAAATGTAAGATGGGTAGAGGATATCAAGTTTTTCAGGAGCTACATGGATGAGGATAGCAGCAGACCGAGATATGTGGAAAGAAAAGGGGAAGGCCTTTATCCAGCAGTGGATAGAAAACGAATGAATGTGATTATATATATATATATAATTCACAGCCATATTCAATCCACTACTGGATGAGGCCTTTCCCGAAGGGAGGAGGTGATCTACTGCTCCCACGCTGACCAGACGTGTTGGGAGAGGAGAGCCGAAGCTCTCAACTGTGATTGCTACCTCTTTATTCAGGTAGCTCCTCAATTGGCCTCGCGACGCTGGGTGGACGCCGCACAGGCAACACCATCTGGAGTACTGCAACGGTCACCCGTCCAAGCACTGACGAGACCCAGAGCTGCTTGACTTCGGTGATCTTACGGGAACCGGTAGACCAGCTCGGCTAAGCATGACATATATAACTGGTGTCCTATTACAAATGCCTCCTTTTCCACGATAAATAAATGCAATCTTTTTCTTTCTTAAGAATACATTATTTCTGCCTTCTTCAGAATTTCCAGACAGTATATTCTATGAAAACTCAGAGAAGAATCTCAGTATAAGCAGGACCTGAACTTGCACCGAAGAGTTCCTTATTGTCAAATTGTTAGGCAGCGACCTAAAAATGTTATGCTGAGTCAGGTGGTATAATCACTTTCTTTTTTCTTATCATTATCTACTAATAATGTGAGTTTACTAAAAATATTCTTCTTGTATTTCGTAATGAAATCAACATCTTCAGAGAATTACGTGTTATTACAAAGCAACCTGCGGTATTAACTGAATTTTCTAGCGAGGGTATTATGCTAGTTACGATGGGTGTTCGGTATGCTCTAATACTCACCACGAAAGAAACCAAACTATTTTTCACATAGTATCTTGTCTTTTCAATATACTTAAACTCACGCCTATGTCATGTTGAAAGAAGTCTTTCGCCTGCTCGTGAAACCACGTAGTGACAGCGTCCATGACGGTACCGTTATCCCGAAACGTCTGTCCACGGAGATGTTGCTTCAATTTGGGAAACAGGTAGTCGCTACTTGAGGCAAGGTCAGGTGAGTTAGCGGTGTGATCCACCAATTCGAATCATGTAGCATGACCGGCAATCATTGAAATACATAACTTGTAAGCAGGAGCGATGCTTTGGTGCAACAATACCTACGTGCAACTTTCTCCTCTTCTTGTTCTTGACTGCAGCTCTCAATTTTGGCATCAGCTCAGGTTGAAGGTTGAACCCTAAGTTCCTTGACAGTGGGAGAAGAGGTGTGCTTCCAATGCTTCGACTTTTGTTTGGATTCTGGATCGATGTGGTGGACCCATGTTTCTGGATAAAAAAATCTGCACAAATCTAGTCCTATGGATCTGCTCGATACCCGGATAAGTTCCCTTGCATATATCACTCTGATCCGCTTCTGATCAAAAGTCAGGTTTCAGGTGAACCCATCTTGCTAACGTTTTCGTAGAGCATAAACGTTGGTTAAATGCTACGCACTGTGCATAATCCTATACACTCCACTTTATATCCAACGGTGACTTGGTATGTCATAACAATGTCACAAACTTCATCAATGATTTCTTGACTGGTGACTTAATGGGTGACTTCGCATGACTCTCTGTCCATTGGAACTCAAGGTGCCATCTAACAATAGTAGAATATGGTGAAGCAGATTATACTAAAGCTTGTACCAAGACCTCATGAATTTCTTTCGGCTATTGGTTTATCATTGTCAAGTATTTGACAACCGCCCGCACTTTACTATTTCCCATTTTCACAACATTCCTATTGACGCTCTACTCTGTCGACTTGTAAAAATTCATGGTAGAACTTAATGAATTTTTGCATGCAATCATTCTAAAATATCTACTTTCTAAGAACGTTAAACTCTGCTACTAGGAGGAGGGGAAGAGAGACCGTATAGGCATAATGAACGCCTCTCGTGCATTAGAAACCTACAAAAATTAAGATCAACTGAGAGGTACCCTGAATGCGTTAATTAAATTATGAAAACAAAATCGATAATTTGAACAATGTAATTCCAGCATAATACAACAATAAAATAATTATAATCATAATTTGTAAACGAATCATGGCACAATTTTATTTAGTACAATACCAATGGGTAGATTCAATTAATTAATTACATAATACACACTATTTACCAGTAGTAATAGCGTATAACTCGAGTAAATGATGACCACCCTTACATTGGATTTTTCAATGTTAACAAATACCTTAGCTTTTCTCAAAACTAAACACTTACGGTGTCAACTTGGGCTTCTGTGGTGTAGCTGTGTTTCACTTCTTCTTCCTCATCAGAGCTATATTCCTCTAGAGTTCCATCACTAAAATGTAGAACCTTTCGAGCCTTCTTTACTGGTATTTCTGTTTGATCTGGTGCCACTTGGTTTCCCTATAGACAATAAAAGGTCATTCGATGTCAATTCAACCAGTGCAATTCACCAATGTTATCGATAAGACCAGTTAAAAAATAAATTAATCTGATTAATTCATGGTGCGCCGACACGGTTTGCCAAAGTAAACCCAGCCCGAAAAAGTTGGGAGTTGCGATTCTACTAACAATCACAAAGGCCCCAGTTCCTTCATAGCATTTTAGCCACGCAAGAATTAATTTTTATAAAATAGGCTGGCAAAGCTGACAACTGCAGTGCTTAGGTACGGGAAAAATAAAAAGTACTTTTTTTAATAATGTTTGTACTAAGTTTGGCGAAGCTAAGTAACTGAATGGAAACAATTTGAATAATTGATTACTTTTATTAAAAAATAGGTTAACAACACTGAACTACTGCACCAATCAAGACTGTTTCGGCAGCTCTGAGCTAGTCTAGCCAAGACCTTATGTCTCATGAGAAATATTTGTGGCCACAGGTTGGCAACATTGAAAACGGAGTGCCTGGGACGGGAATACATACCCACAGACAGTATGTTGCTATTGCATCAAATAATATTTATGCCAAGTTTGGGGCTGCTCCGTGTACAGTAACGGAAACAATTTGAAAAAAAAATAATAATATAGAAAATAGCTTGGCAACACTGACAAGTGGCGTAGTTAGAAACTTAGACTCTTCAGAATTTTTGAATTGTGTCGAATAATGTTTATGCCAATTTTAGCGCAGCTATGTCTAACTGAATGGAAGTAATTTGAAAAATTATTTTAAATGGGTTGGCAACACTGACAACTGTGCCAATTTAGATTCTAGACGGCTCTGGCGGCCCTGAGCTGGTCAAGACCTTTTTAACGACACCTCTACGCCTTGTGGTTTCTGAGGATTAATTTATGGACACGCACACCATGACCGGGATTAGGTCCCGTTTTGCTATATATTCGCTATCAAGGGACCTAAACAACCCACTTTAAAATCCAGTGAGATTTTTTCATTAATTTTTCTTTTTAAATAGTTCCTGACATGATACCACGTCACAGAATACAAATGAAATTATTAATAAAATACATCATAACATTTTAAACTATGTCTCTGTTATATCAAATTCCGTGCAAAATTACTGAACTCTACAAGTATTATCAACAATAATATAAATTTTCAAACAGTTATCATATTGAGCTATCCACAAAAGCACAGAGCTAATCAGGATATCACGAGAATAAAGGATAAAAAAATTAGCAGCACTGTGGTTACCTCGTGTGTTGTGGTCTGGTGTACCAGATGACAAAGGCGTACTGGAAAGGTTGAGCGGCAATTCAGAGCAGGTCCAGGCGGATCAGTAGGATCATGTTCAGGCGGACCAGTGGGACCATCCTGAATAGGGTTTTCCCCCATTTTCCTCAGTCTCACCTGTGAATGGCCGAATGCCGGGACCTACAATTATCTTGGGCTTCGAACCATACCTCGGCTTGAATCCAATGCACATACCATGAAGTGAGGTCACTCCCAACCCTCCTCCAAGTAGTGACACACCATTAGTGACTGAACTACTGGGGGTCTGTACACAGTTTTACATTTACATGCATTCACAGTTTATTTTTAAAAAAAAACGCCTAGCATCAGGTGGGCTGTTTTTTCTTTTCTTTTTTTTTTAATTACCAAAAAAAAACCTGTGCACCGACAACAATGTATTCTCATCCGGACAGTGGTTTATTTCATTCTTAATAATGAATTTCAACTATGAACCATTTAACATTCGCTCTATCTTTCTTCAAAGTTGTCATTGTCAATACAATCTTTAAGTTAAATTTGTAAAGTTACAAAAGTTTGTTAGTAGTATTGAGAACGTGGAAAGGAACAGGAAATGAGGCATAAACTTGCAATCTAAGAACCAAAGTTAGTCAAATGAATGGAACGCAAGAAGAGTATGTAATAGCGTATCCATTAGTATCGCTCCGTCACATGGCGGACATGTCACTGTGTTTGAATAGAAACAACAGGTAGTTATAAAAGTGTCATTCCATGTCAAGTGGTCTAATTGTAAAAAGGGCCCGACCTCACCATCAAGGAATTTGATGTAATTTTATGTAATTAATCTTACATGACTCAAATTAACTGGTAAACTATAAGATTCGCCAGTAGAATATTTATTGAGATATAGTTCTTTGTTTGACATCACACTGCGACCATGTACTAAGGCTGTCAAAAATATCGATATACCGAATTCGGTATCGGTATTTTCAAATACCGAAAATTCGGTATCACTAAACCGAAATAGCGAATACATCGAAATATCAATATAGTGAAACACCGAAAAATCGATGTACCGATATATCCAACGATATCGGAGTACTGAAATACCGAACTCCTCTGAAATTCTGAAAAAATTAATACAATACAGTACAACGTCGTTTAGCCGCATGTCAATCATCCGCACAGGATCAGGTTCGGCGGTGGTTGTTGTTGTTTTGTTTTTTTAACAACGCGATTCACACTAGTTCACGGCAACGATAACAGGTGGTTCTCCTGTCAATTTTGATGATGACCTCCGTCGAATATGTTCTACTCGGAACGAGTCATCATACGCATACATGTGTATCTTATGTTAGCATGTCATAACTTGTTGAGTTCGTATCGTATTCATCCTTTCCACGGTAAATGAGTGTAATTCTGTGCCGTATTTAATTCTATGATTTTACATAGCTCTTTTGTACGTGTATGCATCTGCGTGTGAATACTGTGTTGTAGTTCTTTCCCTTCTTCAACATCTTCAAATATATAAATGCCTCGTAGCCATATATAATGTATATAAATATGTAAATGTATAAATATATAAATGCCTCAGTCAAATTTTCTATAAGCGAAAATAAGAATAAATCTCTCGGGGTAGTAAATTCCTACGGATCTGACGTCAAACGAATAGTAATCAATGATTAAGATGCCCGATTGAAGGTACCTCGACAAAAGTACAGATGTGGGGCAAAGCTTAATACAACTTGAATTCCAAATCAAATGTGTTTCACTCTTGATGGAATCGCTTGAAGCTTTCCAATGAAAAACAGAGCTTTCCTTAAAAGGACTTTAATAAAGAATTAGACGATATGCACATAGATACGACACAGATTTGTCGTATCTACTATCTGTACCTTTCTTTGTATTTTAACTACCTTACTGCACTGTACTACTTAGTTGTTCAATATTTGTACAGTTGATCTTCACTGAAAATGTCGACAGTAATTACTTGAGAACAAAAATCATTACTTAAATAATATCACAATCTGCTGCCATAATATCTTGATATTAATATTTTTGTAATTTAAAAGTATTCTCTTAAATGCAATGCAATTTTTACTGACATCTATATATTGCAACGTAATGATAATCAGTACTTTGATCCTCAAACAAAACACTAAGCGGACCTAGCACGATTTCACGCAATCAACATACTTGCAGACACAACCTTAAAATGCATACGTATATAGTTAATACATTAATTAGTATTCAAACGTACCGGTACTCTACTAAACCTAACTTAACGTAGCCCAAACCATTTGTTTATAGTGCTATTGCAAATTAAGATCGTACAGCCCGATATTGTATATTCAACGGCTGGTAGTAAAAGTACAATAAGTAATCGTAGTCTTAGTACACAATAGCAATAGCAAATTCCTAACTGAACCTAAACTAACCTAACTTAATTCAACTAACTTTGACTTAGTAACATCTATAGTACATATCAATAACAACAGTAACATGCATCTTGTGTCATAACCTAGCCTAATCTGATGCAACCATAACTTGACTATAAGCAAATCTAACCTAATTTGAACTTACATGGCTAGGCTCAAATTCCCCTTATCTAACTTAATTCGAGATTACATTGGAAGCTAGAAGCTACCAATACCAACTGTAGTGAATAAAGTGTATGAAATTGTGGATGTGTATCAGCCACGGCCTCTGCGAATGGTAATCAAACGGAATTGCAATGTTCTATCAACTGAGAAAAACGTAAGAGATTATTACCGATAAAGGTAGGGACTCGATAAAGGTGAAAGTGTTGACACTTTAGTCGCATGTTATAAGATTGGAAAAAGAACAGTTTATAATATTAAAAACCGAAAAGAAGAGATTTTGAATTATAAATCAAAGTTAGGTAGTAAAGAAGGTTCTAACAGGAGAAAAACTATGAGATCGCGCAGAATGAGAAGTATTTGTGGTTTGCTCAAAGAAGAAGTAAGGGAGATGCTATTGCTGGTCCTTTGTTACGTGAGAAAGCGTTGCTACTGAACGAAAAACTGGATGCCTCTCCCGACTTTCAGGCTAGTACTGGCTGGTTGAAGAATTTCAAGTCTCACAATGGTATCTGTGAGTTGGAGGTTCAAGGATCTGTCTAGTGATCCGACTGCCGTTGAAGAATTCAAAATCAGTTTCTTGGACTATTTGAAAGAAGAAAATTTATCCCTCGATGACGTCTATAATGCCCATCAGACAGGTTTGAACTGGAGGTCACTGGCATCAAAGCGAGAAATGACAGCTTCTGGTTTTAAAATCAGTAAAGAACGAGTGACAATTATGGTGTGTGCGAATGCGAGAGCTACACATAGCCTGCCTCAACTCGTGACATGTAAATAAAAAAAATCACGATGTTTTTGAGATGTGAAAAACCTTCCTGTATGTTACAAGTCCCAATCAAATGCTTTGATGATCTGCGATGTATTTTATAACTGGTATAAAAATGATTTTATCAAGTGAAGGAATAGGAGAAGAAAACTGCGAAGTCGTACTTGATAATGCGCCGTCCCATTCAGGTCTTGAACTATTGATGTGAATTTTGAAGTCAGATATTTTCCCCCCAACAGCTACCGCTCTCATTCAGCCAATGGAGTGATAGAGAAGGTTAAGCGATGTACTAGAAAGATGTGCTGCGCCGCTTACTTCTGTCTACAGATAAAGAAAGTATTATTTATTTTTTCAAAAAGAAAAAGATCAACCTCAAGGATTGCTGTTACATGATAGAGGATGCTTGAAATTCTTTGACGCCGGAAAATCTTCGATATGTACGGAACAAATAGTAGAAAGAAGATAAGAAGACACAGAAAGCGACTTGGATACTATTAAGTAGGACTTAAATGAAATTACAGATAAGTTATTCCCTCAAATTCCTGTATTCTCTGATTGTGATAGAGAAGATGCACAGGCCTGGTTGGAAAGTGAAAATGGCCCAGGCTTCCAAGTTTTAGATGACGATGAAATCGTTTCTGTGGTACAAGAAGAGAGCGAGGATGAAGATAAGTGCTCACCCGATGAAGAAGACAGAGGACTGAGTCATGGAGAAACCTTCACTGCATTAGAAACTGCACTGTCATGGTATGAAATACAGGCAGAAAGTTGTACGACGCAACTTCTCCTGCTGAAGAGGATGACAGATTTAGCGGCCAAAAAAGACGCTCAAATCTGGTCCAAAAAATGTCCGAATATTTTTCCGCTTAAATACCGTAGGGCTACATATTTATGGTAATGTACTGTACATCTTATTTTACATAAAATATTTACATTATTAGCCTGAATTCTGTAATTTTGAATAAATAAAAAACTACTGTATGTACAGTATATGTTTTACTGCGTTAAATAAACGCATGTCCGATTATCCGCGAAAATCGTTATCCGCACAACCCTCTGTCCCAATTAATGCGAAAAACGACGTTCTACTGTATATAGATGAAAAGTCATGAATGCCTTACTGTGCTATATGCACAGTAAACAGAAAGCATATCTTACGAACCTCAATGTAGAGATGTGGCTGAGGTGTCGTTAGGAAGGTCTTGGGCTAGACTAGCGCAGAGCCACCGGAATGGTGCAGTGGGTCAGTGTTGCCAACCAAATGTTTCTAAATTCAACTTTTCAAATTACTTCAATTCCGTTCCCCACTTGCTGGTGGGCCGACGTCCAAATGTGTTGTGGCTAGACGGTGACGGTGAGCGACTGAAAGAAGTTGGCCCAATGTATGGATTTATGGTGGCGGCCTATGGGCGGAATATTGCTAATGGGTCCTCGTTAGCTCAGAGGTGACGCCAATTAGACGAGACCATGGTAGCATACCAGATGTGGCCTGACAGCTAAACTCCACTCACTTGTCAACACAGACTATAACCGCAAAAGCAATGCTATCTATCAACAATATTGTCAATTGTTGGAAGAGACAAGGAGTGAGAGACAATCAACGAAGCAGCTTTCATAGGACTAACACAAGATCCAATCAGCGATCCGAGGATCGAATTCAAACCTACAGACATGGCTTTACTTCAGAAATAGTCTTCGAAACATAAAAGGAATGACACTATTAAGATGCCTTCTTATCCTAGTGGTTAGAGTGACTAGCTACAACTTGGAAGGTTCCGGGTTCAAATCCCGCTGCAGACAGTTGGAAAATTTACAAACTTAATTAATATATCATCAAGAAGGCAATGGACAAAGTTCAATTATGTACACCAATACCAGATGCGTAAATATGAAACCGGAATTTATGTACAGAAAAGACAGTGATGATATATTAACATATATGACAGAAAAAATGCTAACGTTAGCATCGTCATCCAATCACTGTCTTTTCTGTACATAAATTCCGGTTTCATATTTACGCACCTGGTATTGGTGTCCATAATTGAACTTTGTCCATTGCCTTCTTGTTCCCTTGTAAGAACTATTTTATTCGAAGCATTGGCCATCGCTAGCGATACATTTCTGCCATCGTTCCGGCAATGTGTGGATGCCAGACCAAAAAAAAACTGTGCCTCTTATACCGCAAACCAGTCATCAAGCCATTTTCGTAAGATGTGAAGCGCTGGTCAGCAAGTGCGTGTCCCATGGATGCAAATAAGTGAAAATCGGAAGGCCAAGTCTGGTGAGTAAGTCGCATGTGGAAAGATTTCCCAGCCAAACGTCGAAATCGTTTCTTTGACCGGTTTTGCTGTGTGGGAGGGTGCATTATCGTGAAGCACAATCACTTTATGTTTTTTTTTTCATATTCTCGTCGTTTTTCACGCAAAGCTTGATGCAAATACATCATTTGTTGTCGGTAACGTTGGGTATTAAAGGTTTCGCCAGGTTTCAGGAGTTCATAATAAATCACTCCCTTCTGATCCCACCAAACACAAAGCATTGTCTTCCGTCCATAGCGATTTGGTCTTGCAGTCGATGTCGCCGGTTCTCCTGGAGTTACCCATGATCTTTTACGCTTAGGATTCTCGAAATAGATCCACTTTTTGTCACTAGTCACAATTCGATGGAGAAATGATTTCCTTTTGTACCTGGCGAGCAGAATTTCGCAAGTGGTTTATCGGTTTTCCTGCTGTCGTTCAGTCAATGCATGTGGAATCCATTTTCCCACCTTCTGAATCTTGCTTCTCGTGTCACATTTAATTGATCCGCGAGTTGCTGTTGCGTTTGAGCGTCATCCTCATCCAACAAAGCTTGCAATTAGCTGTCTGCAAACTTTTTCGGTGATCTTCCACATTCTTCGTTTCTCACGTCAAAATCGCCACTTTTAAATTTTTTAAACCACGCATAGCACTGTGACTTACCAAGAGTATGATCACCGTAAGCTTCGACAAGCATGCGATGTGAATCTGCAGCAGTTTTCTTCAAATGGTAACAAAAAATCAATGCTGTCCGCACATCGTAGTTTGTAGGTATAAATTGCGCCATGTTCAATGCTATTAAACACTTCACTATGACATGAAACTTGTCTGGTTGTGAGTTGTAAATCGTTATCAGCAGTCAAAACAAGCAAGTGGCGCCAAGGACGCAGTTTTACGGTAACCAGTGACAGCTAACGCCGTCTATGCACAAATTCCGGTTTCATATTTACACACCTGGTAGAGAGCAACCAGTGGCAATTCTCCATTTTGGCCAACTGAAAAACGTAGTGTTTTGGTTGGGAATTCGGTGGGCGAAAGTTGGCGATCTGGCAGCTTGACGTCGGCCTACCCTGGTCGGAAGAACGTTGGCCCACCAACATTTTGCTCATGGAGTTAGATCTATCTGCACCAAAACTGGCATAAACATTATTGGATACAATAGAAAAATTATGTGGGTGTCACCGTCCAGAAGAACCCCAGTTGTCAGTATTGCCAACCTATTTTCTATAAAAATCATTTTTTAATTGCTTCAGTTATGTTAGAGGTAGCAGTACTAAACTTGGCGTATATATTATTCGACAATAGAGAAATACTGTGGGCATCCCTGTCCAAAGAATACCGTTGTCAATGTTACCAATTTGTGTCCAAAATATATCTAATACACTGCAAGGAGAAGAGACGTGGTTGTTGTGTCGTTGGACAGGTCTTCTTTTAGCTTAACTAGCTCAGAACCGCCGGAACCGTCATAATCAGGTGCCGCAGTTGTCAGTGTCAGTGCCAATGATTTAAAAATTCAACATTCTTTTTCTTTTCAATTTGCTTACTTATCTGTACCAAACTTGGCAGAAACATTATTCGACACAATAGAAAGTACTGTGGGTTTTCCCATCTCTAAACACTCCAGTTGTCAATGTTTCCAACCTATTTTATAAAAATGAATGCTTGTGCATCTGAAATGCTATCAAGGGGCCGAAGCCTTCGCGATTGTTATTAGAATCGCAGCGCTAACTTGTTCCTGATTAGCAACTTTCTTTCCCTTTCTTGTTATATCTTTACGCTGAATAAAAAAAAATGGTCTGTGTAAGAAAATGGAATGCTTTTCCAAGCCTAAAATCCACATTCTGACCATGGCGTTATTTGTAGGATGGAAAAGGGGGGAAATTCCCTGTCACCTCACTTATCCATTTTCTTGTAGGGAGGAAAAACTAGTGTATTCACACCAAGTACTCTAATAACTATGGTCGTGACAAAGATAAAAGGCTTCCCCCGTATCGGGACGGGCGTAAGCCATAGTGCTGTTACCGCCCATAAAATTTATTTTATCTTATCTAATAACTATGGGTACACTTTGGTATTTCCCACCTCCTCCGGTGATAAATAACACCCTCATTCCAACACCTTGATTTTTTACACCAACTCCGCTCAAAATTGAAGAAATCTAATCAATCGTCTCCACTTCTAACGTAATCGCCGACACTGCTCAACAGATTCCAGGTGGTAGCACCTGGACATATTAGGTAGATTTCGAAGAAAAATATACCTATTGAGATCGATACGATTT
>JAGDQP010007641.1:26900-66372 GCA_022664845.1 Lepisma saccharinum | reverse complement strand
ATATTTATTGAAACATAGGGAAGCTTTGCCATATTTATTGTAACCTACTTGTGATGATACAGCAAATTTGCTTCCTGCTGGCGGCTCTAAAATCCACCACCACCAACCCTAAGGCTCGAACATCACCTGATGTTTTGCTCGGATTTCACAGCTTTTTATACGTGTATATATATACTGGGTTCGCCTTGCTGGGTGTGCTGCCCCAGAATTCCGTGGGCGACCCAACTTCAAATTTTTAGGGTTACGCCCCCTTTATTGTGATCAGACTTTCTGGGTACAGCGCCCCATGCTGTGCAGACCTTTTCCCATATCCCCTCGGGGGCTGCACCCTCATAGCGGTGGTTTGATCCATTTATTGAAACATTTTCGTGATGGTACACCATCATACAAATTTCGTTTCTCTAGCTTCAGTGGTTTGGAAAATGGTATTTGGGCAGCTATGTTGAATTAAAGAAAGCGATTTTTAAAAAGTTTTCTTACATTGCCGTTACCTACTTGTGATGGTACACCTTCATACCAGATTTCGTTTCTATAGCTCGAATGGTGTGGAAAAAGTTTTTGTGCGGCCATTTTGATCTAAGTTAACAACTTTTTCAAAAATGTAAATTATTCCTAAACTACTCTTGTTAATAGACCTTTATGCCAAATTTCGTATCTCTAGTTCAAACGGTCTGGAAAATGGATTATGAAGTCAGCCATTTTGGATTCAAAATGATGTCTTTGCAGATATTTTGTAATCTACTAGTGATGATATACCGTCATACTTCGAAATTTCATATTTCAATTTTTAACATCTTTTTTCTTACAGAACCTCAAAATCGCTGATTTCGCAATAAACTCTTCTTCCTGTATAACATGCTGACGTTTTGTGACACGTGGAACTCGGCTGCATGCACTGCCGTACGTGTTGATACTCCCCTCGATTCGCTCGCGTCGCTGCACCAAGAATCCCACGGCAGGCCGCGAATCGAGCTTGAGGAGTTTGGAGGCACTGCGTCTTTTTATCACAACCAGAATCTACTACTAACCTACTCGTAATGGTACACCTTCATACCAAATTTCGTTTCTCTAGCTTCAGTCATTATAAAGTGGGGCTTAGGCGGGCATTTTGGATAAAAGATGGACACATTTTTAACGTTTTCTTATATTTTCGTGACATACTCGTGATGATACACTGTCATACCAAATTTCATTTCTCTATCTCGAACGATGTGAAAAATGGTATTTCAGCTGCCATTTTGAATCAAAGATGGTGAATTTTTTAAAGCGTTGTTATGTTTTCCTAAACTACTCTTGATAATACATCATTATGCCAAATTTCGTATCTCTGGCTCAAGCAGTTGGAAAATGGATTTATGACGCCCGCCATTTTTTTATCCAAGATGGCGTCTTTAGAGATAGTTTGTAATATTTTCATAATCTACAAATAATGTTGTACTGTCAAACTAAATTTCATTATTCTAGCGGTAGCCGTTTAGGCTGTGTATTCTTTGAAATTTTAGGTTTGGCGGCCATTTTGAATCTAAGATGGCGACCTTTTCAAAATGTCGGAATTTTTCCTTTATCTACTTATCATCCTCTACCTTCATACCAAATTTCATGTTTCTAGCTTACTCCAAACACCCTAAACAAAATGATGAGTGAGTCAGTCAGTCAGTCAGTCAGTCAGTGAGTGAGTGAGTGAGTCAGTTAGCCTAAAATGTGCAATTTCAGGGGTCCACAACTAGAACATAGTTTGAGATACGAATATGAAATTTTGTACATCTGCACATATTTACCATATCTCCTTAACGGCAAGAGCTCATATTCCTATCTTTAACATCTTTTTTCTTACGGGGCCCCCAAATCGTCGATTTTGCCATAAACTCTTGTTCCTGTATAACATGCTTCTGGCAGTGCTAACGTTTTCTGACGTGAAGAACTTGGCTCATGCACTGCCGTGCATGTTGATAATCTTGCTTCTGTCAACTGTTGCTGCAGATTTAATTACAAACATCCGTATTTATGTATAAACTCAGCGACCAAAATGTCGCCTTGATTAAATGTGAATTGTATCTCTCGACAAAATCAGCATGTGTCTGGGAGGCCTTAAATATATTTAGTCACTAACCGCTATGTTGTAAGCTTAGTGTTGTATCTTTGAAATGCCAATTTTATGGCGTCAGAAACTACTAACAATGTAAGTTGCTTTAACGTTACAAAGTCTTGAGTTTAAGAATTACAAAACGTTACAAACAACCTGGAAGCTATGGACGCTAAAATTGAACGACAGTATCCAATGAGTATGGTCTTAAGTATAAAGATAGCACAACTTGACAAAACTGACCAAATAAATGTAGCAAACCCAAATAATGAACCTGTAGTTTTAATATTGAATCGAACACTAGGTCGGTATTACTATAGGGGAGAAGTTTTATACTATGTGCTGTGAATGCTGATCTTACAAATCATAGAAGACAAATAACTTTCAACAGTTAAGTGACATATAAATATATTTGTGTGTCAGCATGAATGTTACAGTTTTTTTTACGACAAATGCATTTTAACGTTTCATATAGATAGCCAAATTATATCTATGGGTTCATTTTGATTGATTTTTTTTTGTATAAGACTAATACGTTTTGTCACTAAAGCTTAAAATGCAATACACTTGTGTTAAGAAATATTCTAAATACAATGCTTGACAAACGACTGTCAATAAGGCATTTTATTCTAAGATGAAGTTTATAGTAGTACACTTTATTGGGTATGTATTTTAAGATTATAAAGAGAAGGATTATAGAACATTAACTTCAGAGAAGCATATAATTATATCAGAGAACGTATCTTGTCTTCAACATCGAAACGCATACGCCAAATTCATCTTCTTTCTATCTTCAATATCATACACAACAAAAACGTGTTGAATAAATAAAAGCTAAAACATATTTTGTAATTTGAAGAATGTCACACCATTTTCCCATAAGGTTAGATATAAAATGATGTATACAGCATTTATATATGTGAGATATAAGGCAATATGTTAATTCTTTATATGTCTAAAAGTGTTTGCAGTTATTAAAAGTTATGCTTAAATTAAATTTGATAATTCTTTAGGATATACAATAGGTTAAAGTTTACATCATATGTCTGTTCTCTTTTGACTTGTAACACAAAGATTGTTTAGGAAACTGATACAGTAACTGTTTTCTAGTGTTCTTTCACAACAACCAATAAGTCAGTAGTTGTGTCTGTAATTTTGGGTTAATATTACCTGGTTCTGGACGCTATGACAACTTTATGATCACAGAAGTTCTGGATAAATAATTAAAGTGTAACTTGGCTTGTAAGTGCTAATCCCAATTATTGTCTCAGTTGGAGAATAATGAGAAAGACAAATCGATGAATCTTTCTTCACTAGAGGATAATTCTCCTTGTTTTTATATCAGCTTATTGTTTACATTATTTTTCCTAATTTTCTTTTTTAATAGGAAACAGTGGCTAAGAAACATTCAGAAATAAAACATTATTTGTTATGAAAACACAAAGTAACGTTTTGTTAGAATCTGAAGTATACACCGAACTTCTCAATTTGCTTATGACAATTTTTTTGGTGATATTAATTTCGGTCAGACTAGTTCACGTTCAAATAAAAACCAATATATGATCGTATTTTAATTTTACAATACTTACCCTAAAAAGGATTTTTTCTTTTTTTAGTTGGCCAGATGGAGTAGAGGAAACGTGCCGGACGTTTCAATACTAAAACAAACTAGACCCAAAGTTTTTTTTTTTTTTACAAAGCGATCCTGAAGGATATAATCATAACTTCTTTTTCAAAACGGAGAATCTTCAGACTGTAAAATGAAACACCTGAGTCACTATAGACAGGAAGACGATTTACGAATGTTGGTTGGAAAAATCCAAATAAAGTCTCTGGTGGCTACCAGTACAGTTAATAGCACGTCATTGATCTGAAGTATACATTTTTCATGTTATTATTCATAGAAATAAACACTATAAGATTTGTTAAGCACGTTTTGGGTAGACTCCACTGTGTAGTATCGTTATCGCGCCAGAAATCCATTTGAAAAATCTCGGTTCGATTCCCCATACATTTTTTCAGATAAAATAGTGACTGCAAACAGAGAAACTAACTCCGGTTGGAAAAGTATAACTGGTGAAAATCCGAGTAAACAGTGTGTGTGTTCTTTAGCATAATGATACATGTACTTTGCATGTTTTTCATTGTTCTATCTCTTCCTCTCTTTCTTGAAGTATTGTTATCGTGTTTTAGCTGCTTCTTTCTCTTCATCATCTTCTCCCTATCTCTATCAATCTTTATGTTTTCCTATTTTACCCACGCTCTCTGTATTTGTGCGTGTTCAATTACGGGCCACTTTTGATGACCCGGGCTGGAAAATACATTTCAGTTGGAATTACGGCGTCGTATTTTTTGGGTTCTCAGGGTAACATATCCGGTCCTGGTAATCCCTCAAAGAAACACTGTTCAAACGCAATGAAATAATTAAAATATCTCCCTCAACCTCCGGGTTATCAGATCTCAATCGAATCACCGCATCAGAATGGGTTCCAATCTTACATCCGATGACAGAGTTCAAAACTTAAGTAGCATCCCTCGACAGCCAGTGACCCGTTTGAGCTCTGCCGTGTTCATTACATATGTGCGAATTATTATAAACACTGATTCATTAGTGTTGTAATTATTAGAACATTATATTCACAATAGTTGGAATCTAGAGTTGCATGTTCGGAACAAATAACTTTTAAGATATGAGTAGAAAATGGTCCCTTTTTTGCTATTTCAAGAGAAGAATTTTTGTGTATTTGTTTGGCATAAAATTCATTTGCATCCTATAATTTAAAATCACTAAAAATATGATTTTCTTGTTTGAAATGTGGTACCTGTAAGATCTATTATACCTATAGGGAGGAGTCTTTATTTTATTTTTGATCATTTGTAATCCTTCATGTTGCTACAGTTTGGATATGTAATATTGGCTCCTTCTGATAGAATTTAAGCATAAATATTATGATTCATTCATTTTATTTTTATTTTCAATTTGCATTAATATTCTGGAATGGATCGTATAGCCTATGGTATCTACTGGACTTGTTACAATCAGTGATTCTTCCAGTCCCCGGTCCCCGCGGTGTTGTCAGCCCCAAATTCTCGACACTACCCCATTTTTATTTTTCGTCAAAAGTTAATAAAACCCGTGCCAAATTCTACTTATACCATCCCAATTTTGGTTTTACATCACCCCAATCTGAAAATCCTGGCGAAATTCCTGATTAAAATCTATTCCGAACCAGTACGTTCAATGAGCTCCACCGAATTTGCAACCGAACAACGCACAAACAAAGCATGTGTGTTACAGTCTTGACATCATTCAAGATGCGTCTCAAAATCTCTGCAGTTTCACAGGAAATCTTAAGTATTTTATCTGACCTCCAAGTTTGGTCTTCATTTTGAAAGTGACTTTATGATTTTTTCAAGAACTCTCTATATATATTAATAGCCCTGAATAATATAAAATATAAAAGTCACTTCTATCTTCCTGTTAGATTTGTGAGAACTAAACATTATAATGAAAGGATCTTTTTTACTACATTTAAATTCCATATGTTTATCTGTACTCCGCCTTCTTCTTCTTTCTGTCCCTTTTCTCTCTCCCTCATGTCTCTGCGTCTGTCTAACAAACATCCATCGGTTTCAATTTTTCATTGTGTTTGTGTTTAAATTTGTCCCCTTGTCAACTTATGTACATTGATTATTGTCACTTTTATTGTCATTCTTTCGATACTAATACATCTCTATTTTGAAAAAAAAAAAATGTGCTCATTATGTTTGCTGATTTTAGTATGGTCGAGACGATGGAAGGAGAAACAGGGAGTCTGTTTACCACCATGATATAAAAATGTGTCATTTGTATGACCTAGCTGCAAAGCGTTCGCTGTTGAAATTTTATGATGCGAAGTGTACCACTTTTTTTTTGTTTCTGGAAAAATGGGTATTACTTCTCTGAATTTTATATATTAATATTGTTTAAGTAAACATATTATCTATTTCAAATTGTTTTCAAAATTGTAATGTCACTCGCATCCTTCTTGACTTGCGTTGCATTACATAAACATTTGGTCAACTAACTCACCCTTGAAACTGATTATATAAACTCACATTTTAGATCGTACATTGTTTTAAATTGTCTACCTGCGCATAATCAATTCTTAATGTTGCATGTACCGTTATGGTCTGAATTACAGGTTACGCGCTTTTCAATAATATCGTGTCTTCTAAGTATTATCTATTGTATAGGCAGAATGTTATATCATGTATGAAGGATTTGTTTAAGAAATTCAAATACATTGAAAGTTTTGAATTAAATATTTATTTAATTATAATAGTTGTTATTGATTTAAATGTATGCCATTCGAAAAGATGCGTGTGTATGCAATTGGGGGATTGAAAAACACTTCTTAAGAATTCGGTTTGTGGATGGCGTGGAGTTTTGGCCAATTGACTTCAAGACGTCTCCATAAGAGCGGCACGGCACAAAGTGAACAACATCAATCAGGTACCAAACTCTAATAAAAAATCCGTTTACTTCAGATTTGCCATTTGGCTTTACGTCTTTTCTTGATTAGAATATGCATAAATGTATGTATGTTGAAGAAGCCTTTAGGAAACCATGTATCCATATTATTGCTTTTGGTTTTGGGTGAAGTTATTACTGAACATTTTAAAAATAGTTTCTCAATATATTTGAGCATGGAAGAGGAGAGGAATGAGAGATATAGGGAGGGAAAGAAAAAAAAGTTTGCTTATAATGTACCTCTCAGTTTTCCAGTTCCCGTATTTTTTCTGGCATCATCTATCGAATACACTCCGAATCGAAATTAATGCTAACTACAAAATAACATTTTCACACGTTGTTGCACCCGTCGGTTCCATCCAGTCTTCCATAAGAACCCTTTCCAGAACAAGGACGATAAAATCTACCGGACATTTTCACTGTTCTATTTTGAGCTGGTTGGAGAGACTAAAAAAATCTGCCTATGCTGCTACTAACACCTCTCCCTGCTCATTTATATTCGTTCCAACCCTACCCACCCGTCCCTAAGAGCTCTTGTCTCAAAATGTATGCATATAGGGGAAAGGATGAACGAGACAGCTTCGGAGGTTTGGGAAAATTTCCCAGTCCAAAAGCGAGGAGAAACTGATCAGAAGGAACATTCTTGCTCTGTAAAGGGAATACAACGGAGTTCAGTAAAGATTTGAGTAGGAAAGTGGGAGAATCATAGATATATTAGCCATTCTTACTTACCTTATACTTTCGTTACATTTTGTTTCGCTGAACTGAATGAAGATTTTCTTTGTAATGCAGTGCGAATATTTATTTCAGCATAACAATTTTCACAGTATTTCAAGTCATCAATTCATCCATTATTCTTTTATTATTATTAGTGGTAGTAGTAGTAGTAGTAATAGTAGTAATGTCATTTCATATTTTCTGATATCTATGGGCTACTGATATCTATCTATATTGATATATATTTCATTATTGGTTTCCTGTAATATAAGAAATTATAATCCTCACTTACACCAGGCAAATATCGGGAAGACATTTTCAAAATTAACCTGATGAACTTTGTTTCAACATTGTCTCCCCTACCATATCTACGGCATGAAACAAAAATATCTAATGTCAATAAATTAATTCTCATTCTAATTGAAATGACGTACATATGGGCTAAACTAAAACACATAATCGTAATATTAACTAATACTGGTTTATCCAAAACTTTTAGAGTATTGTTTAGAGAAAAACAAAACGTTAAAATAATTTTCAAAAATGACGTTTCATTTCTTGAAAAACAGCGCTTGAGAACGAATATTTTGCTTGTTCAATCAATTTTGTGTCTCTTGATTTTGGTAACGAATTCTGCTGGTGATTACAATTCCAATTATCGGTAACACATTCTCATGCTATTCATTTTTGCTGTCAAACCAACCGTCTCTTCCTTTCTCGCTCTTTCTCTCTCGCTCAGCTTACTGATGTTATATTTCCGTAGTAATTATAAGTGCTTATTAATTCACCGTTTTGCAAATAATGATATAAAAGAGGCCGAAGAAAACCGTTCCTCTATGGCAACATGATGCCAGAATTAAAAATGTTTACCCGCTTCTAATGGCGAACAATTGATTAAATACGAATACTAATGCGTCGTTACGGAGGAACAAAAACATACGTGTATACATTTATCCAGCTTTCCCGTCCCATTTTTAGATTGATAGCATGAAGTGTAACGTTAAAGTGTATGCATTGTGTTGAGCTTGTTGTTCCACTGAGAGCAATTTTCTGATCAGATGAATTTAAACGAGAAAGCGAAAACAGCGAAATTGGAAATGTGTACAAACCGAAATACTATACATAACAAGAGACATATATAACACACATACACAACATACACGAAGATTAAAAATCATGTAGGAAAGACACAAGCATACTATTCTAAAAATGTTCTCAAGTGCCAGTGTTCGAGATAATTATTAAACAGTGTGAATTGATATGATTAAGTTTAACTTTTGCATTGGGACTCATTATTTTTTGATTACTCTTGATTAGATTAACAGTTGCCACATTCAGCGATTATAATTTAATAATTTACTTTATTAAGCAACTTGAAGAATAACAAAATTTGTTAAAATATGTATTTGTTACATTTTTAATTTCACTGACGTTTATCTACGTAGATCAGACGTAAGCACGGAGAGTTTAAGGAAAAACTAAATTTCTGTACGTGCAAAAGACCTTGTTGTACACATAAACTGAGTCATAGCTTTACTGTCTATGTTAATAAATATGCAAAAACAACCTCTTACATGTTGGCGTGCGTTAAAATTACATCCTGGAAGTTTATTATAATTCCAGCCTAAAAGTTAATATTTCCATACATTACAATTAATATTTCACACTAAAAGTTAGAAGAAAAAAGTCACAAAGTATACCTGATGCCCAAATAATTCTGACAAAATTCAGTAAATATCCCTATATTTTCGCCCGCCACGAGTCGAATTGAGATAGCCGTTTTGATGGGCCATTCTAAGGACATACGGTTATAGAATTCAAAGTTACTACTGTTACTCAGGAAAATAGAACTCTTCGGCAACAATTTATAATTAAATGTATTTATTTAATTCAATGAAAAGTAATATACAAATACTACACACGAAATATAAATCCAATGGAAAAATAAATTTAAGTTTACATTACCTTAGGGTATCCTCTCTACAGCCACATGTACTTTCACAGCATTTGAGATTTCTATATTCTCTAATACATTGCCCTTCCGATTGGGCCGTGCTATCAATGATCTTATTTGATGTTTCTAACCTACGCAAGATTCGGTTGTTATAGAAAAGATACACAAACAAAAACAGTAATACTTCTGCTATGACTAAGCCATTTTACTTAACATCATGATACATGAAATAATTGTAATGGCTCATAAATACATGATACAACTGCGATTTGTATATCACACAGTATGAGTAATTATCAGAACATATATAACTGAATCGTATTTAACACTATATCACGATTGAATTTAACCCAATGCAACTCTAGTATCGACAACATAAAAAAGAAGCCGTGTGCATACCGTAGTACTAGATGCAATGTAGATCGAGTCACCAGTTGGCATACAGGCGAACAAACGTGACGTCATCATAGCTTCGTCCCTTACACCTTATATAGGCAAAAAAACTAATCATTCCAATAACGAGTGGCGCGTATAGTACACATATCAGATATAGGCATACAAATCAAAACAAATTCAAGAAAAAATATCCTTCCCATTCCACACACTACAAGGCGTAACAGACTTGACTTGGCAGTACTAAAGCTAGGTGACATCAGTTCAAACCCAGTTCGAGCCAAAGTTTTTTAAAAGCGATTGTGAAGAAACGAAGAATGACCTCTTATACTAAACGGAGAATCTTTAAATGCTAATTCACACGTAAGATACCGTGCCCCTGCAGGGCCTCTGTCATGCTCCTATATTGCCTTCTTCAAAAGAATCCATCCCGGTCGGAATAAAATCTTCCTGCTTGCAATCCATCATTGGAACTGGTGTAGAACAGCAGGGCATGGGAATGGCACACTATGTGTAAATGGTCGCGCCCATGGCACGGACGGAGTATGGCAGCGGAACGGCATGGGCGTAGCACCGTATGTGTGAATTAACCTTAAAGATATATAAGCAAACACCTGTGCCACTGTAGAGAAGAAGACGATTTGCAATTGTTATTTCGTAAAGACGAAATTAAATCTATGGGAGTTAACAGGACAATTAAAACCACGTCAATGATCTGAAGTATCCACTTTTTATCTTATTATAACTTACAAAGAAACACTATACACTTTGTTAAGCATGATTTGTGGAGTAACCTGTAGAGTATCGCTATCATGCTAAGCTTCTAAACTGACCTCTCTACCTCTCTTCGATTGCCAACCAGATATTGTAGTTCTTTGCATAAAATAATTGTTGCAAATAGAGATTCATTTCCTGTTGGGGAACTTCAGAGGCATCAATGTCGAGAATCAGAGTAAACAGTGTGTATTTTCTTTAGCAAAACATTTTCATATTCTTCATTTGTCTTTCTCTCTTCCTATGATTCTTGACGTTTTGTTATTATGTGTTCTGTGCTTTCTCTTACTCTCCGCCTCTATTCATCTCTATCATTTTCTCTTACTTATTTCTCTTACACCCAATATCTATCTTTGTGCGTTTTCGATTTTCATAGCTAAAACCGTAAGACTTTTGATGACATAAGTGATTCAATCCAAAAGTATACTCAAATGACCTGGTATTCCTATTGACCCGGTCTGAAAACTGTAATTAACTAGAAATTTCGGTGTCGTAGTTCTCGTGCTATGGGGCTAATATCTTCTGTCCTGGTCACCCCTGAAAGAAAGATTGTTTAAACGTGAGGAAGTAATTAAAATTGTTTCTCGTCCGGGTTATCGGGTCTCAATCGAATCACCGGGTCAGAATGGGTTCGAATCCTAACCCCGATGATACAGTGCAAATCTTGTCCAGCTTCACCCGACATATGGTGACCCAATTCAGCTCTGCCGTGTTCATTCCATCTATGCGAATTCTTATATACACTAGCTCATTAGTGATGTAATTATTACAATGTTATATTGCAGTAGGTTCGTGCAACAGTAAGTTCTTAGATTGTGGGTTAATTCCTG
The DNA here is from genome assembly GCA_022664845.1 of Lepisma saccharinum. Classification (NCBI taxonomy): domain Eukaryota; kingdom Metazoa; phylum Arthropoda; class Insecta; order Zygentoma; family Lepismatidae; genus Lepisma; species Lepisma saccharinum. The sequence continues at coordinate 55,108 of JAGDQP010007641.1, read as the reverse complement.
CTAAATCTTGATCTACGGATCAAATGTTTATGGTACCATGACCCCTGAACCATAAATGTTCAAAGGCCGTAAATAAAAAATCAAACTTTAAATGGTACTGTGTTGAATTTGTGATTTAACAACACACTTGTTATGGACTTTGTAGCTAAGTGGACAGCATGTAAGACTCAGTCTGAAGGTTCTCGGTTCGATTCCTATCCTAGATTTGCAAAAAAAAACAGAAGCAATTTAGAGCCGGATATGATGTTCGCTATTGCTCCTGAAAGTATTTTATTCTGTAAAGGAAGAAAAACGTAAGAGAGAAGGCTAAGGGACGTACACATACTGTGTTTTTATCAGCGCTAAAAATTCATTTATTTGCTTGGCTTCTTCCATTTTTCTTTTCTTCTTTTATCTTCTATTTTTTCTCTCTCTCCTCTCTCTTTCTTTCTCTCTCTCTGTGTGTGTGTGTGTGTGTGTCTGAAAAATATTTTTTTTGCGTTTCATAATGATGATTCCTACATGATGTCCATATAATTATTTCCCTTTTCTTTGCATTAATACCTATCTTTTATAACTTAACGTGAAAGGAATGTCTGTCTATCTATCTCGTGGTTCTCTAAATGATTATGAAGGATATTTATTTTCTTCATCGAAATGGAGGAATATCCTGGCAATCCATGTTTTGGAGCATATTCGTACAGTCATATTTGGTTATCTAGCTATTAGGTGTATAGTTAAATAATTCTTCTGTAGGACAGAACTGGTACTTCTTATAACTCCAACCTCCACTTATTATTGTAAGCGACTGTACATATCTTACTCATGACGTGTTTTGGTATGCTTCCGTAAGTGAGAACATTTTGGAGTTTTTTTTTCTGTCGTAATATTTTACTAACCGTAGTAAACTTTACTCTATGACTTCTTCTTCCATTGTAAGAAATGACGGAGAACAAAGTTGACAAGTAGCAATAATGCATTGTAATGCATTCTAAAACGCTCTTTTCTGAAAGAGTGGTCGCTCTTTTCGCTCTAGAAGAACTCCCACGTACTTCTTAAAAAAGGTGTACGGAAAATGTTACATGATGATGCAATAATAATTACCATTCGCGTTTTTCACTTTCGATGCTTTTATTAAGTTTGTTTTGTGGGTAAAATCTAGCGTATTTATGATTACGTAGAATATGATAATTGTCAATAAACCATGATATATAACGGTACACTCTCGAATATCATGTGATGAAACGCATGCAGTGAATGACATAAGAGCATACACTAAATATATAAAGAATAATAGAAGGTAAGATATCGGAAATACCGGGGAAGACAAGTGTTCCCCTTGCCGACGCTGTTGGGCTTGAGAAGAGACGGACAAAACGTGATTCAGGAAGATCAAGAGAGAGATTTGTAAGAGCAACTCAACACAATTCTGCAATCAGTAATCGATTATATTATATCGAATTATGTATCCAGCAATATGATACTAGCGAAAGTGTTTGTTCAGTTTACCAAGAATCCGAAGAAACTTCAAAGTTTCGACAACGTGCACATAGCATAATATACAGAGGAAAATCACTACTAGAAACTATGGATCATTGTGAAAGCCCCAATGTTTATTATTTACCGTGTGTTGCAGATTTATAAGAAGCGACGTGTGAGACTCTAACCTATGTTATGGGGTAGAACTTCAATTCCCTGTGAGAGTTCCATTTCATAGTAACGTTTTGACTGCCTGTTCCCTGATTGCTGGTGTCAGGAAGGGCATACGGCCGTAAAACATCTGCTAAAACCAAAACTGTAAAATACGCTGACCTCATACCTCACATGGGAAATACCGGAGGAGAAAAACACTTCAATGTATCCTTTCATAAGGGCCACTCACTATACACTACAATTAGACCTTTATTGCTTAAGAAAGGTATATCTTTAAAACATTTTTGTAATATAATTTTTAGTTATTTTGGTATTTGTATATATTTTCTCAACCTACTGTTTTGTGAATCAGATCCTAAAGGATTCTGCAACCGTTTAAAGACAATCTAATTCTAGGGCTGCCAGGTCGTATTCATTTTAGATAATGAGATTCATATTAAAAATATTTTAAAGTATATAAATATATACACATACATCAAGTAAGTATAAAATGTTTAATTGCCACCCAACCCACATCGCTGTGCAAATTTTTATCAGTGTATGACGTCCGAAAATGACTCAAATTAAGGTTGCAAGAATTGAGGATACCACGTGCAATTGTGAACTAACGGAATGTATGTAAAAAATAACTAGCACAAAAACCCCTTCACACAAAACACCCTACAGTGTTTCCTTTGTAATAAAATTAAGATACTAAGTATCATCCCTTCCGCCATACTGACTTACTCACTTAATTAAACTATGGCTTGCGGAACTTGCAAATTCATCGCCACAGTAACAAACGATCACCATCGGGCTATTAACTGGCCAAGATCAAGCCAATTTCCATCACAAACATCTATTTCTCAAAAATATATTTTAATATTGTCCACCCAACGACGTCTCGCTCTTCCCAACGGTCTCTTTCCATCAGGATTTTCAACCACGACGGAATATAATTTTCGTTTCTCTCCCATCCGAAGTACATGACCTGCCCATCTTAGTCGTCGTGATTTCATTATTGTCACAAGATCGGGTGAGTCGTACAGTCTGTGGAGCTCTTCATGATGCAGTCTCCTCCATTTTCCAGTCATGTTGTCCCGTTTGTGTCCATATATCTTTCTCAAGACTTTATTTTCAAACACTTGTAATTTATGTTCGTATATTATGGTACGTAATTTAAGGTCGTACTCCAAATTTCGTAACCGTAAGGTGTTACCGGTAAAATACCAGTTATGTACATTTTCAATTTCAATTTCCTTGATATTAATCACGAGGTTAGGAGTTTTGGAACTGAATAGAAACATGCGTTGCCCGATATTAAATGACTTTTTTATTTCCTCCGTTACTTCGTTTTTTCTTGTTACATATGTTCTCAAAAAATTAAATTTGTTTACTTTCTTTATGTTCTCATTTTTAATTGGGTTCACTTCAAAAAGTCGAAGAGTCAGAACGTCGAAACTGAAAAACGGTCAGAACGTATACAAAAAGGAATGAATCATATACAGAAAGTCACAAAACGTCGAAAACCTCAAACGATCAGATCGTCGAAGTGACAGAGCGTCGAAACTCCAACTTCTTCACTGACATCTGCAGGGCTCTTAGACGCGGTTTTAGACATTTTGAACGTTTCTGTAGACGTTGTGACTCTGTTGAGCTTTAGACGTTCTGATACCTCGACGATCTGAACGTTTGTGGTTTTCGACATTTTGTCACTTTCCGGACACGATTTGTCCCTTTTCGTATACGTTCTGACCGTGTTGTAATTTGGACGTTCTGTCACTTCGACGATCTGACCCTTTGTGGTTTTCGACGTTTTCTCACTTTCTGTATAGATTTACCACTTTTTGTAGACGTTGTCGTCGTGCTAGAGTTTAGAAGTTGACACTTTGACGTTTTGCGTTTTGGCCTTAACCTCATTTGCCTTTAAGTATTTCTATCTCGTTGGGATTTTATCCTGAACAATTTCCCCTTTTTGTGACAGTTTTCCGTCTTTTAGACATTTTGACCCTTCTGTATAAAATTTGTCCCTTTTTGTATATGTTCTGACCGTTTTTCAGTTTCGACGTTCTGACACTTCGACGTTCAGACGTGTTCCGGCCGAATTCGAAAGTTACTAAATTGGCTGATGTAAATGAAAACTTACCAAAATCTTTGCGGATGTTATTTAAACCTGACAACAATCGTTTCACCAGGTCGAAAATAAGCTACAATTCGCAATTTAGGATTACGAACTTATTGAATCTTCACTAACAAAGTAAAAATTTTAGATATAAACTTTAGCTTAAATACACCTTTTAGGAAAACATCTCTGCAAACGGGATATTGGGCGTTCGATTTGAAATTGTAACCGGACACTAGACAATTATCCTAAAACCCTGACTCTTCTGTTCAAATCCGGTCGGTTGGCATCCCTACTGATTAAAGAATTTCTAGAAATAGGAAAACTCATGCATAATTTTGTACCAATACCATAATTGAATGTCATTGTTGCAACAACGAAACTAGAACTTATTTAGCAACAATGCTAGAATAGTGCCATAGAGATACTATATTGAATATTTCCTGTTGAAGATCGTATAAATGTAATGACATATCTATTCCCTGTTTATGATTTTACTTCTTCGAGGACTTGACTTGGTAAGAATTATATTTCAATGTAACGTTAAATTTATGTCTCACCGTATTCTTTGCAGAGTTGAATTGAATTGCTTTCGGATTATAAATTACGTTCATATTTTCCAGCCTGTTCGTAATTTCGTTTAGGCAGTATTTCTCCAAAACGCTAGACTCTAAAGTAGAGAAGCAATGATGTAGTGCGGGGAATAGTACTGTGCTGATTCACGAATATCTTGTTAGTGTATGAGATTGGAAAATACCGCGTACACCGTACACTAATGCACATGTACCTTTGCAGTATAGTAATGATAACATTATGCTACTCCTCCTACATGAATAATCAAAAGAAGTTGTCTGCAAAAAACTATTTGATTACGCTAAATATCATTTGTTGCGATATTTAGATGGACAAGAACAGGAACAATAAGTGTTTTTGTTGTATAAGTCTTCCAGATTATAATATATTTTGATTATATTATATTATATTATATTTGATTATATTATATTATGTTGTATAAGTCTCCCTGATTCCGTTTATAATATATTTGATACAATCTACGTAAATCATTGAGAAATAAATTAACACAAAGAGACATGGCGCTCCCTGAAGTATAAACATGATCTGGCTCCCTGCAGACTAGTGAGAGTCTTCGAAAACATGGCCAAAATATAAGGCTGATGACATTTGACTAGATAAGCTAGATTAATTTGTAGAGAAAGGACCACACACAAACCTTAATACCTGTGTCGTACCGTGCAGATATGTACTATCATGGGCAATATAATGTTCACATGACTTTGGTATACACAATTTTTTTCTAAGCCTACAAGATATGACACCCAACTAACGTAGAGTGGGCGGTGTGTGATTCTGAGAGTGTGCGTGTGAACGAGTAAGGGTTGGATATTTTTTAACAGAAACATTATCACATGTCCTGGGTTCTGGAAAGATGTTCTTGATTTCTTGTAGTGTGTAGCAAATAATAAATAAACAAATGAAGCAAGTCGTATTGAAAACACCAAAACAAGAAACGTAACACAATTTTTATTTTAGTTGGGCCATTAGTTGAAGTATACTGAAAAGTTTAATTCAAATTGTCCAATAGAAAAGATCCTTACCGAACATAGAGAAACAAAAATGAACTTTAAAACCCATGGTTTCGTTCTTATTGCTTTCTTAATGAATTTCATAGAACACTAACGTTATGCATGAAAGACAAGATAATAGGTATGTTTCTATCAGTTCTTAAAAATAGGGCATGCTGCACGATAATTATCCTTCATAATGTCTGATATTATGTTGTTATTTACGTTTTTTGTGCGTGCCGATGATATTGTGTGTGCGTGCATGTCATAAACATCGAAACGAGTATCCTTTCTTCCGAGCCCCTTACCTTACTTGGTAAAACGTTGGTTACGGATTCGGGAGGTCTTCGGTTCGGTACCAGCGGCTGACTGTCCTGAGTTAAGTTTTCCCAGTGTTTTCCTCAGCCAAGCCAGGCATATACCGCGATGGTACACTTCGCATAAAAACATGCGACAATGAACGCCGTGCAGCTAGGGAACCCAAGTGGCACCTTCTTATTCCATAATCGTGTCTGGTAAACAGTCCTCCTCTTTCTCCTTCCTTCATCTCGCCCTACTAAAGTCAGAAAACATCATGAGCACGTTTTATTTTTCAAAATTGACATGTATTGGTATCGATAAAATGAAAGAATAAAAGAGAGACAAATCAATATTCATAAGTTGATACCGGGAGAAATTTGAACACATACAATGAAACATTGAAACCTATTGATATATGTTAGACAGAGGCAGAGAAATGAGAGAGAGTGATAGAGAGAGAGAGAGAGAGAGAGAGAGAGAGAGACAGAGAAGAAGAAGAAGACGAAGAAGAAGTACAGATACAAATATGCAATTTAAACGTAGTAAAAATATTAAGTTCAGTTCCCACAGTATAAAGTTCAGTTCCCACAAATCAAATCTAACAGCAAGAGAGAAGTGGCTTTGGATTTTATATGTTTTCAGGGTTATTCCAGTATATAAAGGGTGCTTCAAACATTCAAAATCGAGACCTAACTTGGTGGTCAGATTAAATACTCATGATTTCCAGTGAAACTCCAGTTTTGAGATACATCTAGGATAATATCAAAAGTGTAACACACATGCTTTGTTTGAGCGGGGTTAGTTAACAAATTCGGTGGGGCTTATTAAACATACTAGTTCGGAGTACTTTGTAATGAGGATTTCTGCCGGGATTTTCAGATTGGTTGGCGTAAAGTCAAAATTGGGAAGGTGGACGTAGAGTTTGCACCGTTTTTATCAACTTTTGTCCGCAATATATTAAACTTGGGGGTAGTCTCGAGGATTTGGGCTGACTGGCAAGGGGTCAGGCGGAATCACTGATTCTAACAAACTCAGTAGATACCGTAGGCCATACCTTCTATTCCAGGTTACTAATGCAAATTGAATATAAAAAGAAAATGAATGAATGATAATTTTTCTGCTTAATTTCTATATGAAAGAGCCAAGATAACATATGCAAACTGTATCAAAAGCAAGTTAGATCTTATCAGAAGAAAAGTTACAAATGTTCAAAAGCAAAATTATCATGTTCCTATAGGCATAGTAAACCTGACATGTTCCACATTGTAAACGTAAAAAACAAAAGAAACACGTGTAATACTATGTTCGTAAATTAAACGAATTTTGTCCCGAAATAATATAAAGGTCTCTTGAAATTGCCAAAAAAAGGGGCCAATTTCTACTCATGTCTTAAAATGTGTCTCTTCTGGACACGCCACCCTATATTCCAGCTATTGCGAATATAACGTTCTAATAATTACAACACTAATGTACTAGTTTTTATAACAATTCGCACAGATATAATTAGAGCGGCAGAGCTGAAACAGGTCACCGGCTGTCGGGGGATGCTGGTCAAGTTTTGTACTGTTTCGTCGGGTGTAAGATTCGAACTCATGCTGACACGCTGATTCGATTTAGATCTGATAACTTGAAGTATGAAGGAGAGATTATAATTATTTCATTGCGTTTGAACAGTGTTTCTTTCAAGGGTGACCAGGACCGGAGATGTTACCCCGAGAACACGAAAAATACGAAGCGAAATTCCCACTTATAAAGATTTTTCAGACCGGGTCAATCGGGTTACGGGTCACTTATGTGTCGGTCAGTTCCTATCACCGGGTGAAAGTGGCTCGGAATTGGCTCTGGAACACGCACAAAAAGAGACAGGGTGTGTAAAGTAAAAGAAAAATAAAGATAAACATATAGAGAGAAGAAGAGAAAGACGCAGCGAAGACACGATAACAATACATCAAGAAAGAGAGGAAGAGAGAAAGACCAATGAAAAACATGAAAAATACATTATCATTATGTAAATAGCACCCACACTGTTTGCTCGGATTCTGATCAGTGATGCTACGCAGGTTCTCCACAACCCGAAGATAAATCTCTGTTTGAATACATCAGTGTTTGCGAAAAACGAAACTGGCTGGTAGGGAATCGAACGCACGTTTTCAAATTACAAGTCCAGAACACTAGCGATGCTCCATGGGTGACTCTACCGAGAACGTGCTTAACAAATGTTATAGTGTTTCTTTCTTAGAATATTAACATGAAAAGTGAATACTTCTGATCAATGACGTGCAAATGCCTGGTAACCCCCTGAGATTTGATTTACTTTTCCAACCAACATTCGTAAATCGTCTTCGTCTTTTTAGTGACTCAGGTGCTTCACTCTACAGTCGAAAATATTATCTGTTTTGTATGAGAAGTAATGGTTAGATAATTCACTATTGCTTCGTAAAAATCTTTAATTTGAACATCATTTGAACCCATGTTGGTTTGTTTTCGTACAGAAATGTCCAGTGCGTTTCCCCTACTCCATTTGGCCAACGAATTTAACAGCTAAGAATAACCAATTTCAAATGCGAGGAAAATGTAGCACTGAGTCTATGTGTTACATTTTGTCTGTATGTATTGTGTGGTAAGTAAACACATGTGTATGCATGTCCTTTTTGTCATTTTGAATTATGAAATGAATATATTATGGCAGTTTTAGGAATAAATCTAGTTTAGGGTAAGTATTGCCACATTAAGATACGATCATATATTGTCGTTTGTTTTAACATCAACCAGCCTAAACGAATCTATCATCACCAAAAGATAATTGTCATTAGCAAATCTAGAAGTTAAAACTTCAATTAAAAGATCTAACGGCCGGTTTCACCAACGCTGGTTAAAAGATAACAATCCGTTAAGCGCATTTAACGTCTGGTTAAGAGACATGACTGTTTCTCCAACACCGGTTAACAGTAACGGTCTGTTAAAGCTCACGTTAACTTTAATCATCCGAATTTCTGTGATTAATTATTTAACAGTACGATAGTGATGTTACTCAGAAGTTTGAAAAGAGAAAACAAAGGAATAGAAAGTAAAACATACAATTACGTGATAGTAGAATGAATATATACTTTTGCACACTACAATAAGTTATTCAATAAGTTTGATAATCGAAAACCGTATTTTAAGTAAATAAATTATTGAAATTAATATCAGCGCTTGGTGCAATTTTCAATGTTATATCATTACTTGTGTGGGGTGTATTTGCTGTTGGCTTCGTGGCGTAATTTTTTAAAGTGTGTTGTTTTGAAGCAGCTTAAATTTTAGTTGTGTTGGTTCGAACCCTGGCCAGGAGACATATGTTTTTCCTTTCATTAAACGTAAAAGGAACTTGAATGTGATAGATATTATATAACATTTTGTTTTTAAATGCTTTTTATACATTAAAGTTGAATTCAATCTATTTATGTACTTTACGAAATTAACGTGACGAAGCGTTCCATATTTTTCTGAACAGTCACGAAATTTAACACTTTGTATAGTCTTTTAAGGTTCATCCGGAACTCTAATTTATCCCGGATTTCACCAAATATTCCCAGAAAATCTAAATGAATGAAAGTAGGGAATAATTTTATTAAAAATTACAATGTTTTGCTGTAAAGTTACTGTTAATTATACTCTAGCGCAAAGATGGTAGGGCCTACTTAATCGTTTGTATGGAATTTATATATTACTTTTTAAAATTTAAGTAACTTACAGTAAATTCGGGTTCCTGAAAGTACTTTGTTTCAGGTTGCCCAATATAATTTTAAGATTCGGTGTCCCGGGTGGGGTGCGGAAAATTTGAATACTTGAAATATGTAGATACAGAAAATAAAAATAAATACACAGGTAACATGTCCCTGTGGTCCAGTGACTCAGGCACATAGCCAGGGTTTCCTTCTGAGAATTCTGCTAGGATGTTCAGTTTGACGGGGGTTAAAGTCAAAATTGGGATGGTGTAAGTGAAATTTTGCACGGTTTGTATCTATTTTTTACATATTTTTTTAAAGTTGGTGGAGAGCCACCAACATGAGGTGAAGAGGGCCAAAAGCAGGTCCTAACGCGAAGGTCTGGGCAAGGTGAATCGTGGGTGGTTAGCAATAGCTTTCCATTGGATGCAGATAAGGTCCTAAGAATAGAAACTACAGTTTAATGTGGACTCCGAACCATTTGTATCACCAGCAAGAACTGAACCCGTGATCAAAGGGTGTGCGCGACCCCATTATTAAATAGTTAGATTTGTTCCGAAACTTTTGTTCAATAGTTGTAAATCTTCTGTTCCGAGCCCTTTGTAAAATTATTTGAAGCAAACTAATGCCCTTGATCCCTTAATTATAAGGCGGCGATCTTTACCAATCACTCACTCACAGGAACTGTCTAAAATAGGAAGTAAAATATCTGGACCCTCCCCCCCCCAAACGTTTCCGGCAACCTTCATTTTGTAGCTTGTGATCCGCTTGCATTTCGTATGAAACTCGCAAAATAGAAATACTGATTTAAAACATATTGTTACGAGTTTATGTCGATATTCCCCCGGGATCTGGTTGAATGTATGTCTACTACTTTCTTCCACTAATTACATTTAATGTATTACAAAAGTAGGTTAAATCCAGTTTTAATGTATCATAGTAAAAAGAGCGTAAAATTTGCTTTCCGCACCATGAGATGGATAAAAGATTCATGTGTGCTTTACTGTAATTTATTATGAAAATATTTTATTAGCATTCTATTGGTGGTCTTTTAAATGCATCAAATTAGTTTACACACGCCTTGAACACACCCACACACCCAAACATAAACGCCAGCGATTTGTTACTTGATTGTGGATTGCACAATTTATTTGTTGCCAATCCTCTTTTTCATCCTGCCAATTAACATTCGTTTAGCCAGCGAAAAATTTAGAAAAAATCAAGTAGTTTCTTAACTTAACGAACGGTTTGTAAACGGTTAGTTAAATTCGTCACGTTAGCGTTGGTGAAATGAAAAAAAATAAACTGATTAAAACTTAGTTATCGGATGGTTAAGGTATATTTAATCGACGTTGGAGAAACCCGGGCATAAGTTTGAGAAACAGGAATTTTGAAGCGAATTGATATTAATAGTGTATATACTAGTAATATTTTAGTACAAAATTTGAGAAACCGGCCACTAAAAGTAGTAATGGTATTTCTGGAGATTTAGCTTCAGATAAAGAGACTAGTCCAGTGGAACGACCTCAGACTTTTGAATATTGAACGTTGCTAATAGAGGTTCGAGCAACCGTTCTTGCCAAATATATTTTTACAGGGCAAAATTGAACAATTAAATATACAAAAAAAGACGAGGATTAACGAATATTGGTTGTAAGATGCAACATAAAGTATCTGTGTGTTAATAGTGTAAATACGAAGAAGTCATTGAACTGAAGCTTCCAGTTTTATTGTACTTCCTAAACACAGAACAACTGCAACATGTTTTAAATAGAGTTTTAGAAGTGAAATGTGTGGTGCAGTGGATCCGTCTTGACCTGTCAATCATACGGCCCGGGTTCGATTACAATGCCATTGGTGTATTTTTTCAACTAAAATGATAGCTTCAACTATTTGCAGAGCTCAATCAGAGATTCTTCTTGAGCTAGAGAGACAACAAACATCACTAGCTAGAATCAGAAAGTAAACCGTGTGTTTGCGTTTGTTCTTCAGGATAATAATAAATCAATCTAGTTTCAATGTTTTCATTAATCTTTTTCTATCCTTGTCTTTCTTTCCATAACTTCGTCAATTGCTTTTTTCCTCTTACTCATTCCTTCTCTTACACACACTCTTTGTCATTATGTGTGTATATTTAATCTATCTCTGTGCGGATTATTATAAACAATAGTTTATCCGTGCCGTGAGGAAAATGACCCGGTACTACCTCAATCAGGATAGATGGCCGTACTAAAACCTTTCGATTGCTAATCCAACGCTACAGCAACTGAGCAACGGCCACTCGATCCATCTCGGTCTCCATGTCGATCCATCCAAACGGCATTAGGAAGCAATATGCCGATTAACCAAGCAACAGTTTATATATTATACTCGTTGAGTTTGGATCTTATTTATAGCTTTTAGGCACGTATGGATCACTCCCAGACAATTTGGTGAAATGAGGTAGGGAGTTGGCCAGGTCCTAAATAGAAGGTACCATCGCGGTACATGCCTGATGTGGCTGAGGAAAACACTGGGAAAACATAAGTTAGGACAGTCAGCCGCTGGTACCGAACCGAGGACCTCCCGAATACGAAACCAACACTCTCCAAAGTTGGGTATGATTGACTTTTGGAACAAAACATACTCATCTCTACATTTATCACACGCATTTGTCTGAAAAGGGAAAGATCTTAATTTATCTCAGATATTCTCCATATGAAGCTCACAGTTTCATTATTTTTTTAATCTGTTGAATATATGGTCAACGGGGAGAGGCCTCATCCAATAGTGGATTGAATATGGCTATGATATATATATTACATTTACTATACCTTAGCACGCAACATATTTTGTATATTTTGCTACTAACATCTTCTTTGTAACGTAAATAACAACATAATATCAGAAATTATGAAGCATGAGTATCGTGCCCCATTTTAAAGAACTGATAGAAACAGACGTTTTGTCTTGTCTTTCGTGCATAACATTAGTGTCCTATGTGATACTCGATTCATTAAGAAAGAAATAATTACCTAGTAACCATAGGTTTCAACGTTTATTTTCTGTTCTCCATGTTCGGTAAGGATCTTTTCTATCGGATAATTTAAATAACATATTTCAGTAAATTTCAACTAATGTCCCAACTAAAGTAAAATTGTGTTAGGTTCCCTGTTTTGCAGTTTCAAATGCTATTCTCTTGCTATGTTTTTATTATTATTATTTCCTACATTCTACAAAAAACTATAAATATCTTTCCAGAAGCCAGGACATGCGATAATGATTTCTCTTAAAGAAAAGAAAATTCCAACCCTTGCTAGTTGCACACACTCTCAGAATCACACATCGCTCCCTCTACGTCAGTTGGGTGGCCTATCTTGTAGGCTTAGAGAAAAATCATGTATAATAAAGTTATGTAAACATTATATTGGTCATGATAGTACAAGCCATGTTCAAGCTACAATTGTGTTAGTTATAGTTGAGCTTGTATCGTAAAAAGGTAGCGACGGCTGTACCGCTGCAAAAAGTCAGTTTTCCACATGTGTAGCAGCTAACACTTTAACTCCTGAATATAAGCACTTAAAACATTTCTGAAAGCACTGTATGTACCCAGTATTATTAGTTTAAAAGATTTTGCTCGTGTATTTTCATCCAGTCACTTTATAGTAGTTTTCTTCGCACCGAGTGAGTGAAAAGCAGATTTGTTAGATCCGTCTTGGCTTTTATCTGAATAGAATTCCTAACAATAATTAACCATAGATTAATTATACTATAAGTGGGTGAAGGTTTTCATTTTGGTGAGCTTATTCCTTGAGTGAATGGCGATTGACTTTAATTAGAGTTTTGGACTTTATTAAATTGGAAACTGCAGGGTTTTCTTCACAGGTTTGAAATCTGCCGGATGAGTGGACTCCCGCCGCGTTTGTATTCGAATGTAAATTTAAATTTTTATTAAGGCCTTTTGCCAACTTCGACTCAGGTCGATAGATACATGGAGAATTGGTGGAACGAAAAGGGGAGGAAGTAGGAGAACCTCCAAAGAACATACGCACATGGATTTTGTCCCCCATAAATACCACATGTCACGAGCCGGAACGAACCGGAGTTTGTATTCGATAATACACTTTCTACTCTATACCTCTGATAATAATTGAACTGATTAGATAGTGGAGCTATCTTCCCTAATTTGATATAGGTCTAACCATAAACGTAATTAATGCGGTCCGTAAAACAATGGTCTAATTCACTTTTCACAATAGGCCCAACTGATAAAACGAAGGACTGAAATTAGGAAGTTTATTGATTTTAGATGTACTGTCGAAAAAAAATATTTTGCCCTTATGCAAAATCTGAGAGGCATTTTTTCTCGGTTTTCTCAGCTTTTCCGAAAAGTGGATGCACTTAACCATGTAATTGTACATATACGTTGTGAATGCACTTGTACAACAGTAATTCGTCAGATAGCTAGTGTTTTAGCTATTTCTCAATAAATGTTGGACACATTTATTATGTAGTAAATACCGCAACCAACAACAACGTATGCACATGAAGACATATTTAACTTGTATGTTGTTTCTGTTGCCCATATTTTGCATCACAGATCATGAACTCCAGACTAGATGGGCCATTTTTGATTAATCTAAAATATTTCGTTTCGTCCTTGTTCATTATAACTTAAGATTAACAAAAGGATGTAAGAAGGATGTTGGAAAGCGCATAAAATAAAGGTACCATCCAGACGTTTTCTTGGTGTGGCAAGAAAACTTTGGAGAAATCAATCAGGATGACTAACCTCTGAGGAAGTTGCCAGAACATTTCAAACGCGAAGCTAGCACTCCATCAACTAAACTTCTACCGCTGGTCTTTATCGTATATTACTGCACTTGATGGAACTTTATGAAGAATTGATATCATAACAATTATTGGAAGGCCTCCAATTACGCTGTTTTCTGTGGAATATAAGACGAATAGATTACTGAAGATGGGTAGTAGAGGATAAAGGAGTAGGAACTTCAAGTGCAATGTGAGGAAAATGTGCACGAATGTGCAACAGCAGTTCAATTACACGTTTACTCAATACAATCACCTTATGCAACAATTCGTCCAGGAAATAAAGGTTTAATGTCGGGAAAAAAATAGAAGAAAGCTGAATTTTGGTTAGTTGTTACACCATTACTAGAGGTATGTTATCCCAAAACTCCCCGCCCGTCCCCCTTGTGTTTTCCCTAAAATCACCAAGAAATACATTTTTTCAGACTTTCAGAAATTGCATTATATCTCCGTAACCAATATGCATAGAGATATGATTATTCTTCTATTATAATTCGTAGATGACTAGCTACAACAATAGTTACAATGCGTGTTCCGCTATTGCTAGTAGGTTTGCCGTAGTTTAGATCCAATGCACAAAATAAGGATATTTTGCTTTCATTATTTACACGTTTTACGGTGTAGTTTGTTTTAAACTCAATACGAAAAACATGTTCGAAATAAAATATGTTGCCTGTTTTATGAGCTTTAAAATGATATACATATCAATATGGTTGAACAATTACAATGTTAGCTATTGAGGTAGCAATGACGCGCAACAGTGCGCGAACAACTATTTTCCTTCTATGTGCCCTTTCTACATTAGGCAGTTGTTAGCTGTCGACGATTATGACAATATGTTTTGCTGTGTAGGGGCAAGCAATATAGGTAATGAAATGGTAGTGTATTTTGTCGACCTGTTATGTGATATATTACGTAGCCAGATATCATGTCTTTCAACATGGTTGAATCACGTCAAAATTGCTACGTGGGTAGTGAAATAAGAGAAATATGATAGGTACTTAATTTGTAAGCTATTTCTGTACTCAGCAAGAGAAAATAGTACCTCATAGAGTTTATTACGATAAGGTTCGTCATATTTCTATTATTTGGAAATTACATTTTAGTTGATAATTTCAATTTTTAGTAAAACTTACCTTTGAAGATTAGCTTTTTCAATTGAATGCTGTAGGTTATATTTATTTTATGTTTCTATCAGAGCGTAGGGATCCGTTATCATTTCAAAGAAACTTTTTCAGCATCTTGTGAAAACTTACGTAGCGGAATTAATGCATTACCATTCCAAATTATTCATTTATTAGAAATTCAATAAAAGAAGAATGGTTGATTTTGATTTATTGTGCTCTTAGTGGGAAATATCTTGAAAGAGAAATTGTAATCGTGGAAAGAAAATTATGGATATTATTGAGGTTGGTGTAAAATCCAAAGATGGACTGCACAAAGAAGTTGGAAGGAGAAGGTACTATTCGGGTTCACAACACGTGCATGCAGAACTCACGAATCTCATCTTTCAACATCTTCAACGTTTTAAGGATCTCAGAAGCAAAGTTCGAATTAGAAAAAAATTGTTTCATTTGTGGAAAATAATTTTCTATTAAAACTGCATGAGAGCACAAGAAGTGTCTTCACATTGTTGTTACTTTAAAAATGAGATAAAATCTTATGTGACTTGCGAAATGATGAGCGGGGAGAAAGGGTATGGGCTAGATTTCTTATCGTGAGTAATCTTGTTGTACCAGAAGTACAGTGCAATGGAAAAGGTTCCAGAGATTTCATAAGAATTAAACAGATTAGAGAAATCGTGGCTTGACTAAAATAGAAACAGAGTAATTAATTTTGTATGTTATGTGAGTACATATAAAACAGTGACGAATGCCAGTACACTTTGAATGCATTATAATATATTGTTACAATTCTATGTAGTCAAGATGATGGCTGTCATATAAAGATAAACATCTTTAAGAACATTTTAATAATAATAATAATAATAATTTTATTAGTCGTTACACAACTATTTACAGTTGTAATAGACTTCGTCCTAAAAAGAATAAAAAGAATAAAATATAGAATTATGCAATATCATTTAAGACTATACAATATGTACTTAGTTTAATAATGGTCCCATATATAAGTTTCAAAATTACCTACGCTATATAGGAAACTATTTTTAAACATATTTTTAATATATCTGTCAAACCTTTTCTGTTTCATATCTCGAATAAATGACGGTAAATAATTAAAATATGTAATTCCAGAGTACCTATAACTATGTTGCGTCTTACTTAGTCTTACATACTGCGTATTTTTTTGTCTTGCATTATAGACATGGATATCGGTACGTCTTGTAATTTGAGTATAGTTTTCTTTGACATACATTAAACTCTGATATACAAATATTGATGGTATGCTCATTATTTTATATTCACTATATAATTATTCACAAAATACTCTATCAGAAACACCCTTTATATATATAACCGCTTTCTTTTGCAATTTAAATATATTTAAAACCCCTTTAGAATTTCCACAAAATAAGTTGCCATATAAGAGATGGGGATGAAAACAAGCATAATTCACAGAAATCAATAGGTCTTCTCCTACAGATGTCTTTAACTTTTGGAGCAGACATAAAACTCTAGCAAGTTTTTTACGCATTTCGTCAGTATGTCCATTCCAATTTAGTTTTCCATCCATATATATACCCACAAGTTTGACAGATTCAATATTACTATCATTAGCATTTTCATGGTTTAAATTGAAATAGAGTGCAACAGTTTTTGCAGTATTCAAGGTTAGTTCATTATGCAAAAACAGCCTGAGGACGCTATTATCATTTCTTTATTTTTTTTCTTGTAGTGACTTTGTGTTTTCTGCAGTTGTAATAAAGGTGGTATCAGCAGCATACAAAACAGATTTATGTGGTAAACAACTAGGTAAATCATTCATATATACCACAAAGAGAAAAGGACCAAGAACCAAGCCCTGCGGTACTCCAGTTTGCATGATTAGTTCTGATAATTGTTTCAAATGTTTCTTCAAGGAAAAATGTACTCTGCGTATTGGACACGTTCATAAAATCATGTATCAGTGATATAACGACGTGAAAACTGACCTTTCTACTGGACGTATTAGATGCAGCCGACATCATACGAGAAGACATACAGAGGATAGCTTATGACTGAAATATTGATATATACCCAGATTTCATTGATAGAAATTTTGACGGGCTAAACTTCATTGTAACTCTGTATAGAGGGTGTAGCGACAAAGAAGAATGCTTCTGAATCACAGAAAGTTAACACGATGTGCATTGTGATAAACCATACTGTAAAAGAAACTGTAAGACCAGGATTACTCATGTCACCCATGCAAACAAGTCTACTATTAACCCTTCACCGATTATATGGATCAAAATAGCTATTCAATATATAACCGACCATTGGAGTCTGCGCATCATTCGATGAAACTTATGTTTAGATGATCTCTCTCATCAATACAGTACTATCAAATATTAATTGTGAAAGGTTTCATCAGCAGGTGTTTGACAACACAGATGTAAATATCCTCCGGTTGCATAATTTAAATACGTTTCATGTTATGGAAGGGATGAAATGTGTAACACCTAGTACCAGTATTAACAGTCAGGTAAAGGTTCAACGAATCCAGAGTGGTTCTTTCAATCTTAATGATATCAGTCTGTGTTAATACCCAAAGAAAAGTAGTGTAAGTGGGCCTTAATAACGTGCTTGAGGATTCAATGAACTTAAAAAGCGTCGGTACTCTCAAGACTCAACTCACTATATAAATATGTACCCGTTTGATGTGATGCAGATTGTATGATTAAACAAGCTATATGGATGGAACTGGTTCATGAACAATCTTATTAGTAACTATGAAAAGAGTGAATCCATGTGCATAATACCAGTATAATTTATAAATGTATGTCCTAGGACTATTTTCACGCCATTGTGTTTGACAGCAGATAAAAGTAGAAAACTCAGCTAGTCATCATCATCACATGTAATCAACCTATGTTCAACTGAATTTGATTGAATTACGAAA
Source organism: Lepisma saccharinum (assembly GCA_022664845.1). NCBI lineage: Eukaryota > Metazoa > Arthropoda > Insecta > Zygentoma > Lepismatidae > Lepisma > Lepisma saccharinum. Next base: position 36,914 of record JAGDQP010007641.1, on the reverse strand, counting down.
TTCAGGCATCTATGATTTCGAAAGGAATAGGGCAGGAAAAGGGATGAACTGTGAACCCGAATGGTTCTTTCTCCTTCCAACTTTTCAAGCAGTCCATCGTTTGGATTTAAATTTCCCTAAATTATTTCCTAATTCGCTTTTCACGATTACAGTTTCTCTTTCAAATTATATCCCGCACAATAAATCAAAACCAACCATTAGTATTTTATTGTATTTATAATAAATAAGTAAGTTGTGAAGTTTAATGCAAATATTCCGCTACGTAAATTTTCACAAGATCCTGACAGTTTCTTTACAATTATAATAGATTACCACGCTCTGTTAGAAGATAATAAATATAACCTAACGCGTTCAATTAACAATACGACATCATCAATGTTAAGTTATAAAAAATCTAAAACTGCCAACTGAATTTAATTTCCAAGTAATAGAAATATAGCTAACGTTATCGTAATAGATTCTCTGAGGTTTTACCAGTATTTGAATGTCATGAAGAAATAAACAGGTTAAAATTCATAGTACCTTCTTTTATTTCACTACCCACATAACAATTTCGGCCTCACTCAAAATTTAGTCAAGCTTACTTTGACAAGCAGAATGATGACTTGATGCACATTTAAGCAATTTAAGCCAACGTTTTTAAACAATGTTGCATTAAACACTCTAGTTTACAAAAATCAAGGTTGAGGCAGCCTTGCCAGGACAAGAAAGGAAAATAAATTGTACTTATTACAGAATAAACTGTAGTTCTGGATAGAAATTGAACCGAGCAAACAAATTCGATGCTGCAGTCACTACACCATGGAATCGCACGCCCAAGTTCGAAATCGAAACATTGTTTACACTTAGTCCATCAGATCGTAGGCAATTCTAGTAATTGGCGAAGATTAGATAACGTCGAAATAGGCGTGGTACGTGATGAAACTTCAGTGCACTGAGACTACAGTGAAAGCACAATAAAAAATGAAATAAAATAAATTTAAAATTTTACAAGATTCCTCGCATAGTTGCTGGTTTCAATAAGCTTGAATTAGCTTAGTTATAACTACCAAGTCACTTGTTTTTCCAATAAGTTTATTTCATGCTTGTTTATTAAGTTCAACACAATATCAAGCTTAACAAGCTCGAAGCAAGTAACTGGCAACTTTGTTGCAAGCTGGCATGCTATCAGGGTACGTAATATATCACATGAAAGGACCGTCAAGAAACACTACCAATTCATCACCTATTTTACTTACAACTGCACAGCAAAGACAATTTGTTATAATCGTCGCCAACTCATAACTGCCTAATGTGGATAGGCCTCACATAAAATAAAAAAGTATTGTTCGCGCGCTGTTGCACGTCATTGATATATCAATAGCTAACACATTAATTGTTCAACCATATTAATATATACATCATGTTAAAGCTTATGAGACAGGCAACAACTTTTATTTCGAACGGGGTTTTGATACTGTGAGTTAAAATCAAGCTACACCGTAAAACGTAAATATTGAAAGCAAACTATCCTAATTTTGCGCTTTTTATCTAAATTACTGCAGAACTACTCGCAATAGTGGAAAACACATGATAAACATTTTTGTAGCCTGCTACATGGGAATCATAACAAATAAAGAATCATATCGCTATGTATATTGGTTAAGGAGATATAAGACATATTCTGAAAGTCTGTAAATTTGTATTTCGTGGGGGGGGGGTTGTGGGTGAAAGCTCAAGGGTGGAGACGTTTGGGGAATGCACCTGTAGTAATGATGTAACAACTGGCCAAAATTAAGCTTTCTGATGACTTAGATTTTTGTTCTGTTTTTATATAATTGGAGGAAGCTGATAACGAAACTGTACTTCGTTTTACGCTAACACATCAGGTTTCTTCAGAAAAAGCGCCCAAACACGGGAAAATGACGAAAATTGTGTACTGTAAAAAATATAGAGAAAATTTGAAACCCGAGGAAAATAGAACGTTCAGGGTGATTTGAAATCGGAAATATGCGTAGATGTCCAAAATATAATTATTTTTTTCTGTAGCACATGTATTTCTTAATCTACAGCTAAATTAGAAATATAAGTGTTGAAACCTACATACACATATGTACTGCGTAATCAAAAATGGAAACCCCTACGTATCAATACGTCAGTTTTACCCATGGAAATTTACATTTATATGGTAAATATATAAACACATATCTGCAATGCTTTAATAGCGATTGGTGTTGTTTTTTGTAGTATTTATAGTACCAGTAGTAATACTTATAGACGCACTATACCAAATACGTTAAAATACTTGGCAAGTACTATAGTAGCAAATATACATGTAGCACATATGCATAAATGAAAGTAGTTCAGTGGTTTGTAACACCTATCGAAGCAATAACAATGGCTACTCAAACATACACATGAAACACAAATCTATAAATGAAGCTAGTTCAGAAACAAAAGAATGCAAAACGTCACTCCCTTTTCAGAACTCAACAAAAATCTGCAAGGATGTTAATATTCCCATTCCCGGATATCTTTTCTCCATGAGTTTAATTGTTTGGTGGAATCTCTCCCCGTGTTCCTCACTGAACTGTTCCAAGTTACTTGGAAAATAACTCAAGTGACGATGCAGAAAGTGTAGCTTCACACTCTGTGGCCCTGTAAATTCTCCTTCATTCAGTTTCTATTGTGTTAGTTTTGGAAACTTGTCAGAAATGTATTTGAATCATGTACCATGTTTGTCCAAAGCCTTCACGAATCGATTAATAACCCCCAACTTTATGTGTAAAGGCGGAAGTGAGACACTAGAAGGTTCCACTAATGGTACATGGAGAACATTTTTCTCACCAGGGACGAATGTAGTTCTGGGTGGCCACAACTCTTGCTCCCAGTGAAGGGATTTTGCCCTGCTGTCCAATTCACATAGGAAGCAATATATTTTTACGTAACCAATCTGTAACCCCAGCAATAGACCAATAACCTTGAAATCACCACACAAAAGCCATTTGTGTTCACCATACTTTACATTCTCCAACACACACTGCATACTCTCATAGTTTTCCTTCGTTACTACCGAATGTGCCATAGGGATCGAGAGAAATGTGTTTCCGTTGTGAAGAAGAACTTCTTTTAGACTTGTTTTATTGAAATCTATAAATAATTTCCAATCAGCAACATTGTATTCTATTCAAAGGTGATGAATTAAAATATTTACGTTTGAACGATACACCATACAGTCAAACTCTGAAAACAAGGGCAAGAGCTCCTGTTCACGATGCCTGTGCCATGCAATACTTGTTCGCGGCGCGTGTAGGTTCTATGACTTCAGAGTAGCGTCCAAAAACTCTGCCTTTCCTTTCGTTAAATTAAGGTTCCTGACTCGGTTGTTGAGTTTACTCTGTGTAAACTGATGACTGTTTTCCGTACCGGTAAATAAACATCGGATGGTGTTTGACCTTCATATTCCATGTTGGAGCTACTGTCACGTTTGTTAGGTGGAACAGGGATGGGTAAATGTTCGTCATGTGGAAATGGTCCAATTGCGAACGGAAGGTTGGAATACACAATGTCCTTTCTAATTTTGGTACTGTCCTTTAACTTTCACAAGACAAAAGAAGCAATCAGTGCTATGGTTCCTTTGATGTCTCCAAGCCATAGGTGTGGCGAACGGCATAGATTTTTTTAACACCTTTCATCCACAGTCCTAATCCCTCGACACAAGACCGACACACAATATGAGGCGCGTAACTCTTGTCTTGGTCACCGATATCCATACCAAAGTACGCCCGGTATGCTACCTTCACAAACATATCTTCTGTCGCTGTTTTTCAATAACAAACCTGCCACAAATATCACAAAATGAATTCCGTTGATTTACGCAACTTTGATTTGCCATGATAAAAACGTGTTCTTTTCTAACAACTGCAAAGCAAACACCTACACCGCTGCAGAACAGACAACACTTCCATACTCGAACTTATAACTGTCTGCTAGATTGTTTTAACCTGACGTCTGGACGTTGCTACATTTTGTGCGGTTGCCAAATGTATGTTTCGTATGCACCAAACACTATTGTGTTTATTCCTCAGTAAACATGTTTTAGTTTTTTTTTAATTGTTTAAAAACCTGATTTGCTAGGGAAAATGGGTTTAGGTATTTGAATTCAGGAGGAAAAATTGCATCCGAAACAGTTTTTACATATGAGTCATAAATTTCATGCATGATTGTGTTATTAATCATCAAATCATAGGCAATCGTTTACATTGGTATATTTTCTATTACATAGGTCGGACGATCTTTTGGTCATTAAGTTTCAATATATTGGTGTTTCTAAAATATTGTTAAGTGATAACGAAGTTGATTGGATTATTGTTTAAATTGGTTACTTCCACACACAAAACAGTATTTAGTTTGTATTTTATAAGGCTCAAGTATTGAGTAAATAATGCTATTATCTATTAGTATAATAGTATTACTTACTGGTGTTCTAAATCACCAGTTAAATGACACGTAATAAACAATAGCTTCTCTAGCATTGCTAAGAAGAAGGGCGGCTATATGTAAGTCCTGCAATAAACAAAATTTGGTAGAGAGGATACCTTTAACACCTTGTTAGGTAAATTAATTTTTTTCTTCCTCACACTCAAATAATTATTCAGAGAGATAACATATGTATGGTGGCATATACAGCTCGCCGAAGAAAATGACTTATTTCGTTGTCATCTTAAAGCATGGACAGGAACTGGGAGGCTATCGTTCAAATATGCCTACCACCCCCCTAGGATCTGAACAAGAGTAGGGTAGTTTTGAACATGGCTGAGGCAGTTTTGAGCACATCCTTCGTTTTATTACAAGAACATTTAATTTCTTAGTAACTGCATCTAAATACAAATACAAGAGCAGAAGAAAGTAAACTAAAGTTTTACTAGCCATACAAAAATAATATAATCTACGCAGTTGTTAATGAACTTTGGGCTTACTTGCTTGCTTGTTTCTTTATTGGTGTTATGAGGATTGCATAACCATTGGGCCTGCATAAACTTTGAACTTGTATACATTTTGTTAAACATATTATACATAGTCTAATTGAAATGCTTTTGCACTGTTAATATGTTACACACTATTTTTTCTTCTCAACAGTAAGTTTTAGCTGTAGGGACATAAGTTGCTACCTTGTTAAAACCTAGCCCCGTCTTTTTGCTTAAAGCTGCCCCAGTACGTCCAATTACGCACATTGTGTTATTACGGGAGAAGGAGAAGGGTTACCGGAAAGCAACAAGGACAATTTAATGCGTGAAGGAGTGCAGTTACTTCGTAAGTTAACATGGAAAGATATCCTGCAGTTTTCTTATCTCAAGAAGCTCACAATCTCTGAGATGAATTTTTACTTTGGTACCCACACATTACATCAAGACCATACTCCGCCGGGAAAGCACAGACGAAAACAAATGACAGCTGTGTGGCATGATGTTTGCAATTTATAACTGCTGGACAAAAGATAAATTTCGTTTTATACATTAAAAGTTATCCCTACTGTGTTAAGGTGCCCCTCGTTCAAATGTACCCCCTTTATCACTAGATGTTTAAAAAACATTTTAGCGTGATGGTCTTCTGTAGTCATTGAGAGCTTAGCTGAATACTGTGGGGAAAATTTATATTTGTGTAGAAGCCGAAAGTTCTTTATAAATAATTTGCTATGTATTTTTGCAAATATATCTATAGGATTTAAAATAATTAGCTGTCAATAACTGATTAAATGAAAAGTTTGGCCATTTGGCTATTTTTTTAAAGTACGGCACGGACACGAACAGAGTCTTTAAAATACGTTTGTACAAAATACGAACGTATGGTAACCCCATTAAACATATATTTAGTGCAATGATATTGCTACTTTTGTGCATATTGAATTTTTATATTGTCAGAATATACCTTTAAAAGTGTGTCGGTTAAAAAGTAAAAAAAAAAATCTCTGGAAGGTCAGATGACAACAAGAGAATCGTTTCTTGAAAATAATTCGAAACATGTGTGGATAAGGAACTACAGTCGTTCAAAGTTAGCTAAGTATCTTTACAAATTGTGTAATATGTAAAGTACGTCCAGGTGGTTAGCAAGACGTATGAAATTGTTTCCATGTATGTAGGAGCTTAGTAAAAATTGTTCACGTGAGAGATGTAACTATGTTTTTATAGAATATAGAGAGTTTGAATTAATAGAGGATTGAGTCAATCATTAATGAGTAAGAACGGGAGTTCAAAAGAAGTAACTTAAGTAATAAGATATCCGGTATGGATAATGGTACAATCAAACACCTTAACGATTCATTATTTCAACAGTTAATATATTTTATTATTCAGAACCGAAACTGAGTGCCATTTGTAGACAGTTCGGAAGGCTGTCGATATTGGTTATAAGTAGTGCGTTGGTCTAATTCTGATGCCGTCAGGTACGGACGGATCGTCAGCTGCCAACTGTGAGTGGGGCCGGGTCCCGATATATTTTGGCTCTGCTCAAACTTGCAACAATAAATGAACTAATGCAGGCTAGTGCACACTTTTGAGTTCGAGTGGCCATTGCTAGTGGAAATAGTGTGACCTCATGCAAGCTAATTCTGTTCCTGTTCATTCGCGAGTATAGCTGAGTGCAGACAATGGGCAGTCGTGTTGCGTTCTCAGTGTATGAGTGAGAGTTGTGATTTTAGGAGGCACCAAGTGTTAGAAGAGGGAATCTGACACCTGCTCGTTTGAGTGAGAGCTGCACAATTATACTTTGTGACGTCATATTAATTAACACCGTTTTGGAGATGGTGTAATTCCACACTAACAAATCCTTGACTTTCCAAGAGATTCAAGTAATCGTCTACTCTTAACTAAACAACCTATCAGCCGAGTACCTGAGAAACCTGTAACCGTTGGAGTTCCTTGAAGAAAAAGACAGTGTGTAGGGTCAGGTTTTTATATTAAAGCAGTGGAGAAACTAAATATGCCTTTTAAAAATATGAAATGATTTTTTACCGCAGTGCGTAAAGGCATTAATTTTTGTACGCCGTGTTAGTGTAATATTTTGAAGAGTATAAATAATATCAGGATTAGTAATTAAAATAGCCTCCTTGTCACTGGCAAATGGAGAATATGTCTTTATTAAATTACACCTAATAAAAATATCTACTCTACAAATGAGCTATGAAAGTTGGTCGGTATTAGTAAGCATCTTATCTAAGAATGGCATGAATATAATTTGGACATTTCTCACATAAAAACGGCTTTTGAAGAAAGCTATTGTAGAGACGAAATATGTGTGTAAAGATGCAATAAATATCACTTTCCTTTACATTGAAGTGTAAATGTGTCATTCTGAACTAGGATCAACACCGGGTTGGAAGTTTGCGCTTGACGGATTTGAGCAGGGTGATACTTAATATGTAATTTGTTTATATTCTAAATTTTGTGAGCTGTATTGTTCTTTTAAATTACCAAAGCTAAATCACAAGTGATTCAAATGACCAGCTCATCGTTGCTGCATTGGATGATAACGCATATTTTAAGAATAATTTTGAAATAGCCATTGATAGTGTAATTCTGTGGTCCATTGTGCTTGTTCTCTTTCCTGGTTAAAATCCAAGTATCGTTCAAAACAATACAAAATAACTCAAAATATTTGTATGTAACTGGCAGTAAACTAACAGGTATGTAGTTATTGACACGTTATTTGTCCCCTTTCTTGTAAAATATAGCGGTAACAGTATTGTTCCAACTTGACGGTATTTCCCTCTACCCAGGAACATAGATAATAATTTGGCACGTTTCTCTTTCATCCTGTCACCTCCCCATTTAAATAAATATGCTGTGAGTCTATCTTCTCCTGGCGATTTTCCGTTCTTCATCCTTCGAAGTACTTTCTCCACTTCTTTCGTTACGTCTGGGCTTCTACATTTTCTTCTCAATCTTCATTTCCTATCTCTTCTTCGGAGTAGTACAATTCTCTGTTGAATTTTATAGTTTTATTTGTAATGTCTTCCCTATGTCGTGTTACGGTCCCGTCTGGTCTCTTAACTGCAAATATTTGGGTTTTGCCTATCTGTTTGGTTTTTCTTCAGGCTCTTGTTTTTTTTTCTTTTTCGATTGTATCTAACAAGATGCTCGTTGTTACTTTGTACATCCTACCTTATTTTCTTCCTAACGGTTTTATTTAGTTCTATGTACTCAATCCTCTTTATATAATTTTCCTCTTTTTCATTTCCCTTGTTTCCTTCATCAAGAGTTTAGTTTTTACTGAGATTTTCCTCTATTATTTCTTCTTGATGCCTTCTACCAGGTCTATGCATAAGTAGTTTCCGGTTTAACTAAGAGATGGCGATAGCGAAAAGTATGCAGTCATTTGACATATAAGTCATTTTGTTCGTCTGACAATAAACTACAAACACACACAAGTTGAGTCCGCCAAACACTAGCGTCTTTGTTTTATCGTGCAGTGATCATGTCGAAGTTTGTGCCTGAAAAAGAACATTTGCGGCACGCAATACTTTTCTTATTTAATCAAAAGGAAAAGGTGTTGAAAGTCATCGTGTGCTAGTAAACATATGGTAAAAACTCTTTATCGATTAGAACATGTGAGACATGGTTTCGACAATTTAAAAGTGGTGGTTTCCATGTGAAAGACAGTGAGCGCTCTCGTAAACCACAAAAGTGCGAAAACGAGCAATTGCAGGTGTTATTGGAGGATGACCCAAATCAAACTCAACAGCGATTGGCAAAAGCATTAAATGTGCCACAAGAAACAATCACCAGACGTTTACGAGCAATGGGGAAGATCAATAAACTGGGTAAATGGGTCACACACGATTTGAATGAACGTCAAATGGAAAACCGCAAAGTCACTTGTGAAATGCTGCTTCAACGCCACGGAATAAAATCCTTTTTGTATCGAATTGTAACGGGTGACGAAAAATTGATTTATTTTGAAAACCCGAAGCGGAAAGAATCGTGGCTTTCATCTGGCGAAGCCGGTCCTTCAACATCAAGGCCAATTCGCTTCGGCAAGAAGATCATGCTTTGTGTCTGGGGGGCACAAAAGCGGTATTGTGTATTATGAACTCTTGAAGCCCAGTGAAACCGTTAATGCATAACGCTATCGCCAACAAATGATTAATTTAAAACACTCATTGATCGAAAGACGACCGGAATGGCCCCGATTACATGGCAAAGTGATTGTGTTACACGACAATGCGCCGTCTCACACAGCAAAACCAGTGAAATACACCTTGAAATCGCTTGGATGGGACATCCTTCCGCACCCGCCGTACACCCCAGACCTGGCGCCATCACTTCTTCACATCAATGAGCAGAGCAGCAATTCAGCAATTTCGAAGACGTTGGAAGGCTCAGCGAATGGTTTGCAGCAAAATACAAGCAGTTTTTCTGGCATGGTATGCATCAATTACCTGAAAGATGGACGAAATGTGTAGAAAACGATGACCAACATTTTGAATAAAGCAAAATAATTTCCCCTGAAAATTACGAGTTTTCTTTACCAAAAACGGCAAAACCTTATGCTTACACCTTTTGTTTTCTTGTCTGTATTTCTTATTAACTGATTCAGTATTTCATTTTTACTATTGATGTCTTCTTCATCCTCTAACTCTTCGAAGCAGCTGAATCTGTTGCTTAGTTCTATCTCGAATGTGTCTGTTTACCTAGATTTTCAAGATATAAAAGTGGCGGTTTTCCTCTGATAAGCTTCCTTCTCTCAAGTCTAGTATTTAATTTCAGCTTACATCTCACCATCCTATGATCACTTGAGATTTTAAAACTGTTTAGAACTGACACGTTTTGCCGAATTTCCCGGCTATTCGATAAAACGTAGTCTATTTCGTTTTTAGTCTTATTTGCGCCTTTCCATGTCTACTTCCTCTGAGGCGGCTTCTTGAAAAATGTTTTGAAAATGAGCAGTCTGTTGGCTTCCTAGAATTCAGTTGTGAAACCGATAAAATCTATATCTATCTATCTATCTATCTATCTATCTATCTATCTATCTATCTAT